>VWZK01004122.1:304131-420579 GCA_013396935.1 Baryphthengus martii
GGGGCGGGCTCTGTCCGCGGTGCCGCTGCCGCAACCGCCGCCGGCGCGGTCGAGGCGGCGTCTCATCCTTATCCCCTCGGCGCTGCTGGGGCAGAGCTCCCCGGGAGCGCCGGGGATTCGCTTCCTGATGAAAAAGCCTGCTGCCAGGTTGGCATGTGAGTTGCGGTGTCCTCTCCGTCTTCCCTCCCCCTCTTCCCACGCCGTTGTCCCTTCCTGTAGGTTTGATTTGATGGGTTGGGTTTTTTTCGGTTTTTTTTTTTTTTTTTTTTNTTAGCTTTCTATCAGCTATCTTTCAGAAAAACCCATCCAGTGCTGCTCAGCTGTCTCACTCTCCTCCTTATAAACTAAGCCTCAGCATTTTCATTCCCTTTCCAAAGCAATGTCATGCACCAATACAAGACATACAGCAGGAGAGGCTGTAAAATAATCACCTTAGTTCTTGTATTCAATTTCTGGTGGTATGATATACAGATTGGAGTTTTTACTCCTTCTTTCCTTCCTCTTGATATATGATTGTGAAGATGACTGATTTTTACAGAGGTATCACAGAACACGTGAGATAGATACACCGAAATCAAGGCTATTTTTGCATTCCCTCCTATTGTCCGTTCATTAACAAGTTTGGTCACTAAATGAACTGCTATGACACGAATGAGTCCTACTTTTCTTTCAAAATCTGGCTTCGGGAACTAGGAATAATTCACCTTCACTGTTGAAGTAATTCAAAACTCGGGCTCAGATCATACTGAGAACACAACAGAGGAATACCTTTTCATTCATAAATTTTTACTACTGATGAGAGCAATGAGGAATAATTCTACTTGTGCAAGCAGGGGGCAGTGTAATGCTGATTTTTAACAGACAGTTCTATTAAAAAGAGAAAGAAAAAGCTCTGAAAAGAGCTGGTAATCTTGGTTCTGGCTGTATTTCATTTTTCCCTATTGCTGCACCCTTTTCATTGCTCACTTCATAGTTATATCAAGACAATAAAAAACGTGGGAAGAAGAACTCCTGACTACCAGTAGACCCAGCAAGCTGCAACAGGCATGATACAGCGTCCCGTATTTACACCTCTCATTTTTCCTCCTTTTGCCTTGGTCACACCGTTTCCAGCAAAAAAAAAAAATCACCAAAACAACACCTTAAAACATTCACCCATCTACAAGAGAACACATCAGTGTGTCTCCAAACCATGTGGCCAACAAATAACAAGCCCTTCGAGGTACACTGAAACAAACACGCTTGGGCATGCTTGCACAAATTCCAAGGGTAGAAAACCAAACCAATTCCACACGCAGCCACCCATCTCACTCCCAGCAGCCCATTCTCGGGCTTGTAGGAAACCGAGTCGCACCGAGACACCTCTAACCCCCAACGAAACTTCCCAGCGCGGCACTAGAGACAGCGTTGGAGCCTGAACACTTCTCGGAGGAGCTGGGAGAGGCTGTGCCCGCGGCTGGGACCACGCTGCTGAGCTTACATGTGCGCGGCGGGGCCGGGTCCGCTTCACCGGAGAGGCGCGGGGTGCGGCGCGGAGCGGCCCTCCATGGTCATGCCGCTGTCCGCGGTGCTGAAACGCCGCTCTCCGCGGTGCTGAAACGCGGCTCAGCGCGGNTAAGGCTCGTCCCCTTCCCGGCCGGAGCTGAGCGAGTGCCCCTGCGCCCTCCTAAGGGCTGCCCCAGAGCAGGCGTGGTGAGAGAGCATTCCTGGAGAGGGCAGGGCCGCCTGCAGGCTGCCCAGCGGGGCGGGGGGCTCCGTCGGGGGCTCTCCCCCTCACACGCCACCCGTCTGCCTCATCTGGCTGTGCCGCCCCTCTGCTGGGAATGGTTAGTGCCGCTTCTTCCCCTCTGCTGTGCCCAGGTCGAGATTGTTTTCTGCCTTCTCTAGATCCTGTCTCTTAGAGGGTGGCCGAGGAGTGGTGAGTATGTGTGGAGGGGAAAGTGGGGCGGGGGGAGGAATTAAAACAACATGCAAAATTATCGGGCAGAGTAATCAATCCTCGCTCTTGTTTGGCAGAAAGCCACCAGAACAACTTCAAACTGCACGCAGGAACGCCAGTGCAGCCTTGTGCACTCTATGCCGAGCAGTAAGAGCAGATGTTATTCCCAGGACATCCCCCCCTTCCGGGATGCTCCCATCGTCTCCCACACAGCTCCAGCCACACAGGGTTCTCCAAGCCCATGACCTTCCCCGTCCTTTCCCATTCGTACAACTCCCCTGTCCACCTGCTCCTCCTTACCTGGACGCAGGGATCCCCACCTCATCACACAGCCCATTGCAATTACCAAATAATGCCAGCCCATCTCACCTGGCATGTCTCTGGGAGTTAAGCCTGGAAGAAAGCCTCTGCTTGGAGAGGTGACGGTGGGAGGCAGTGCAGGGCTCTCTGAGCAGCACACGCGAGAGGATGGCAGGATGATGATTTGCCCTCAGGTTCTCCCTCTCCCACCCCCTTACAGTACTGAGTGAAGCAAGAGCAATGATTAAGAGATTCTTCACCAACTTTCAGTCTCAGATATATGTAATCAACTTGGCTGAAGATGTTATTTGATGGAAACACACCTGAGGAAAATAATGCATGCAGGGATTGATCATTTTAGTAGGGACCTCTAAGAGCTTGGTGTTGCTTCTGTAGCAGCACTATAAGAACATCTCAGACTGTGCCTTTCAGAAACCCTTAAGGACAACTGGGGCAGCGCTTTCATCCCACATCCCTAGGCAGCCAAGTTATCTTCACCAACCTGAGCTGTACTCACAATTTTGAGGAGGGTGAGTCTTTTCCTACTAAGATGGTTTATGTCTTGAATAAAGGGGAGAGTGTATTAACCTCTATTTTGTGAGGAACCCCCACCTGCAGGATTCACTGATTTGTCACTGTCTTCCTGTGCTGTTACCTCCTGCCCTCTAAAATGCATCGACTGCTTTGTTCTTACCTCTGTGCATGGCTTCTTGCAGTTCATTCAGAAAGTCAGGAGGGCCCAGATGGGTAAACATACGAGAACGATGTGGATGTTACCCAGCTTAGGGCAGAACAACAGTCTGTGTGGAAAGACATCCTATGAACAGAAAAGGAAAGGAAAAAGATCCAACTAAAATAGAAGACTCCACAGCTATATACACACTTAACGCTGTTGACGTAAACTGGAAATTATATATTGCAGCACAAACACAAACCTCTGCTTTAGGTAACTAACACAGCTTCGGGGTAAGAGTATCCTCTCTCTTTTGCTTTTGGATAACTTTTTCTCTATGCAAAATAAAATAGCCCTCCGAGGATCTTGGTATTTGCCTAGCCCTTCCCCTTTCCAGGTTTTATTTTCTGCTGTTCAATACTTGTCTGTCACCATGACTAACTAGTCCAGAATCAAATGTTTACAGGCTTTTGCATTAAAAGTATTTATTTACATTTCTTTCTAAGGCTTGGGAATACTTGCAAAAAGTCAATTTGTTCATTTTTTATTTTTATTTTTTTAATTGGGTAATTGGGAAGGGGAGATTTGACAAAAATGGCATTTATTCATTTATTTTATTCACAGACACTTTTGCCAGGTTATCTGAAAAATAATCAGTTTAGGGTTGAATATGTGATTTATTTGACTGAACATATATAACCTTTCTCCCAGATATATCCCAGAAAAACACTCAGGTATGGAATCAATATACTGTGTTACTGCTCCATGTCTCCATCCTCAGAGATATTCAAAAGCCATCTGGGCATAGTCCTGGGCACCCACCCCTAAGTGGCCTTAAGCAGAGGGGTTAGACCGGATAACCTCCAGAGGTGCCTCCCAACCTCGACCATTTTGTGTCTGTACAGCTGCATTTATGTCTCATGATTCTTGTTTTTATCTCCACTAGAAAATATTCACCACTTATATTTTCATGCACTTAAAAAAAATCAAAAAAATACTCTAGCCCCAGCAATGTCTAACACTTGGGGTTATCAGGACGACCTTCTTAATAATCGACAGCTTACTCACTCCACAAATCTGCAGCTGATAAAATACTAACAGCACTCCCAATTGCAATTAATTATGTCAGATTAACATAAAAAAAGTGAAAAAGTGGGAGTGAAAAAAGGGCCTGAGGAAGTCTATAGTCTGTTATGATCAATGCACATTAAAAGTATTCAAACTACTGTTGTTGGTTTCTGGTAAGGCACTTTCAGAATTAGTGGAAACCCACGGCTATAGAACCAAGGAGTCTTACACCTGGCTCTCTTAAAAAGCATTTATTACAAGGTTCTGAACTTCTACAAGTTGCCTTTCATCTTGATTAGCTTTGCATTTTGCTACTGCAACAGTTTCACATGAAAAGAGTGTGCTGAGAAATCTATTTCTAATATTATACACCCCCCTTCTGACTAAAATCTTATTGACTGAAGAACTACAGAAAACTTCTGGCACATCATCAATTATTCGTAGCGTTGTACACTGCACTAAAATGTTCTTACCTCATTGGGGCAAGAGCAACTCATATGAAAGGATCAAGGTGTTGCTTGCTTTGTCTCACCTGTATCTTTAAAACTAAAGAAAACACATAGTAAATGTTGTATCCTACAGATGTGGAATTGTTGTGTCATGACTTCGAATGAATGAAATACGGAGACTTGAAATACCTCTCATGTCTTGCAGTTTTCGAAGCTTTTGAATTCAAAGCATTCTATGATCCTATGATTCTTATTGAGCTCAGTATTCTTTATCCACAAATATTGTTGGATTCCAAGACATACTGCAGGAAGAGAATTGCATGAGAAGGCCTTAAAATTAATGTAAATTTCTACTTTTGTTTGCTCAGGTCTGATGTTTCAGACCGTTACCCATATGCCACCAAAAAGACTGAAGAAAGATTTCTTTCAGGAAAAGCTTACATGAAATGGAACAAAAAGACACAGAAATTATATTAAACTTTTTTGGAGTAGTTAATCCTTCTGTTACTCAGTAGAGTCCTCTCCGCTGTCTCTTAATCATTTCCACCTTTACTACTGTCACAACCAGAACACAAGGGGAAGTTTGTCAAAAGAATTTTTACTTCTTTGATAAACATTTTTTCATTACAAAACCATCTTTTCCAGAAACTACTGTTGTGTTTAGTCACTGATAACCTTGGCTTAATCCTTCCTTCAAACACCTGCATGCGTTAAGCATCAACTTTTCAAACTAACCACCTCAGTTAAAATACAAACAATAAAGCAAAACCATTAACAGTACAAGGACTCTTAGTTGGGTTCCATTTTTTTCCCTTTTTTTGCACTGCTCCTTGCTCCAGCTTCCCAGACCTGAAATGACAACCAAAGAACTGGGAGAAAAGAAGCAGTTCTGCCATGCTTTTGGAGAAGCCAATGCAGGAGCGGCAAGGAAGGAGCAACCACTGAAACTGGCCAGCTCTTACAACTTGTGAAAGATACGGGCAACCAAAAGCATGTATCACCTCCTACCAAGCCCATGGAGAACTAGCTGTGCAAACATCCTACTTCTGACAACTAGATATTACCACATAGGCCTATCTGGCATAAGCTTTCAAAATTCAAGAAGATAACCACAACACATATAGTATGTATTTCTAATTATTTCTGGAATGGTCAGCACCTGAACCAGCTTTGACCCAGGGGTGAAAGGTAAAATATTGATTTACATCTTTATATTACTTTCACCATCTCATGAATTTTCCATTCTCCAGAGCTCTTGGTTGTCATGACTGGCAGTATCTATGAATAGTAACCCTGCTGGCTGTACAATCTCTTCTAATATCCTTCCATATGAAAACAGTGAAAAAAAAATGCCAAAGTGTCCTCATATTAGAAAACATAATAATCAGAAAACATTTATTACTCACTCTCTGTCTAGCTGTGAATAGTTGTCCTTAAGATGATTTTACTCACTTCAGTGACATTTTTCGCTCTTTTAACTGCTTCTTTTACTGATGTAGCTACTTCAGGGTAACTTTACTAAGACTAGGAGTAATCTAGTCCCATAAAAATAAACTTGATAATAAGTAAGTGATATCCCTCAGTTAAAAGAGACAGCAGGGGAACAAAAGCGATGGGTTGATTTAAGATACTACCAGCAATAGAATTGGTCTGACAAGTGTCTATTTTTTTTAATCCATTTTATTTCAACAACAATTTATGTGATAATCAGATCTGGTGCAATTTTTTCCCCATCAAAAGTAAATGATCCTTATATATCAAAAAAGGTGTCTTCTGTTAATAAATCAGACGGTTTATGTTTGAATCAGAAAAAAACCCTCCGGAAAACAAATGAATGTGTTTTATTTCTTATAGAACCTTATTCCCATTATAAAGTTATAAATATGGAAAGGAACTATTGATTTACAAGTTAAAGAACTAGGGAAATTTAAACTGGAAAGATACAAATTCTATTCCTTTACTAAACATAACCTGTTCCCTTCCTTATATTCCAGACTCATTTCCTTCTAAAAGTTATGCCAAGGTTTTGTCAAGGTGATCTCACCGGTATTTCTATACATACTGTGGTAGGTATGGCTGCAGAGAGCATTATACCCATATTTTTTGATGTTCATTTTAAGAGCAGTGACTGTCCTTTATTCTCTATGTGAGACATTACTCGCTCTATATTCTTTGCTGCTTATAGAAGCACATGTGCAAGTCCTGGAGGTTTTGCTGCTGTTTCCCTCCAAACAGTATGATGCCGAACCTCAGACATTACTTTACGGAAAAAGAAAAAAGTTTCAGCTTCTTCGTGTTTGTTTAGACTCAACATATCAACTGAAAGGATGCTTAACTTTAAGCACCTGCTCAATCCCATATTCATTCCCTGTAGCACTCTGAGCTTGTGTTCAAAGCCACACAGACACAACATGTGACTACCGCAAATACAAAGAACAGAGCACCAAGCCTTTACGCTCTGAATTCCTGGTGATTCTGCCATTCAGGATCACGTCGGGGTCTGGAAAGAACATTGAACAACACCTTTTCCTTCATTTTCTTTTCATACAACAGCAGCTGGAAAGACGGCTCTGTTGCTTTGTGAAAGATTTCTGAACAGAGTTCTGTGAAAGGTCACGTGCTTACAAACACCCACCTTATCAACCTTTACCCTTTACAATAGCCTTTCTGTTCTCCTCCAGTTTCATTGTTGCTTCCCAAACTTTACCAAAACTTTCTAGAGCCCTTCTAATTTTCTTTATCTTCTTTCTATTTTTCAAGGGTTTGATTATTTTTGCTCATCTCTCCTGCATCTAAACCATTGCTTCTTTTCTCCTGAGGGTACAGGTTAGGGATGAGTTGCCAGATGGCCACGCTTACACTCGGGCATATATTAATTTATCTATGAACAATTCCCATATCCCTTCTGAATTCGTTCTCTCTGCTGCCTTTCCTAATCAGATTTTATACAACGCTTCCTGCTTGCTTTCCAAATACGCTTGGTTACAAAGCCCACGGCCACTTTTCCCCCATGATACTTTCACTTTCTGGATCCCACCCTAATAGTATTTAAAAGCCAGAGCATGTGTCTTAGAATAATATCCAATCTTAACATTTTTACTGATGTCCTGAACTACTTATATCGCAATTAAACATTATTCCCTCCAGAAGTATCATATAACAGGACAAATCTGGAAGGATTGAGTCAAGCAAAGTTTTTCCTAAAGAAGGAAGATACAGAAACTGAGGAGCAATAGGATAATATATTACTCCAATATAATAACAATGAATATTTGTGTCCAGGTACAGTTAATTATGTGTTTCATTAGTTTATTTCCCTCTCAGACGTCAGTTTGTTTCATAGCACTCTGTTAACTTTTTCATTCCTCTATTCACAGTATTGTAAATTGGCATAATTTCAAGGAAAAAGGATTTTATTCTAATTGCATAGTCAAGATCTTTTATATTTGTTAATACCAAATCTGTCTCTACTCTGTGAAATGAAATAACTACCTGTGGGAAAAGAACTTCATGAGGTGCAAAATTGCATACAATTGTGTGATTACTACAGAGAGAATTCACAGTAATCATATGATTTTCCCATATTTTTATTTCCTTACAAGTATTCCCATGGAGAAAATTATTGATAAGACTCTTCCTTAACACATTGCACGTGCACAGAAATTAACATACGACTTAATACTACATCATTTTAATGAAAAACAATGCACACAATGAACAGCTGAAATAAGAGCCTTGAAAGAGAAGAATATGGTTTTTGTTGTTTGGGGTAAAAAAATCTCTATATACTAAATATTTGAGAGAAGAAGAAATACCTAAAGTAAAACTAGATATTCCATAGAAGAATCAGAATATAATGGGAGATTCTCTTTTCAAAAATTATTTTCTTGTAAAATAAAAATAGAGAATTACAAAATCACAACTGCCTTTTTACATGCCATTAATGAATAATAGGTTAAAAGAGACATTTTTGCTTATACGATAGTAAAATACTTCATACCTACCTTATTATCTGATTCTAGAGTGTAATCTGTAAATCTGACATCATTTTAAAGTGGAAAACAAAATATCAATGTTATAATCCATTTTCAAAACAAATGTTTAAACACATTTTAAAGAAATTGTTAGTCCATGTGTCCACACTAAGTTTTCAATTCTAGTTCAAATCTTGAGTGCAAGAATGTTCTTTATCTTTTCAACCCCCCAGAAATACACATTGTTCATAACCCTTCTAAAACTTCAAATTTTTTAATGCCTCTTAGGGAGTGAACAGAAAGTCTACCAATAAGTCCAAACCCTCAGCTGTGCCATGCTTTTCCTGCAGATATCCAAAACCATCCGAAGTTAAACAGGCATGCTATGAAAGCCAGTTTTCTCCTCATCGACCTTTTATTAGGGGTACTTTAGAGTAGCTTAGTCCTGTAAGGTAATTAAGAGTAGATCTGAACTCCCGCTGGGACCATCACCAAGGCCAAAGAGCAAGAGAACACAAGTCCTCACGGCCAGTGTGGTCCTGGTGATCCTCTTGTACAGAGACAAAGTCCTGAGAGGCCAGAGACAGTCACACTTCACACTTTCTCTCTTTCACAGGGAAAATTGGACAATGCTTTGGGCTAGCTTTTCAATTTCTTCAAGCATTTGAAGAAACCCAGAAACAGAACCAAGATTAACTGTGTTTGTCCAGCACTGGAAGCCATACACAATGTAGGACAGACGATGATCTCCTTCAGTCAATCTCACCCTTATTCAGAAGAGTCTTAGGTAACAGCCCAAGCTACAAAATGAAAAAGCTTAGCCCTTGAAATCAGAGTTTCCATTAAATTTTCACCTCAGTACTTGCAGACACAGAGGGTTCAGACTGTATTGGTGACAGCTAAGTTAGTAAACGTTAGCACTGAGGCTGTGAACTTTTGTAGTTGGCAGCCTGGTCGTCCTAAAGCATCTTGTTATGTGTCCTGGGCCTGAAAGACAACATCTGAAAATACTGTTCTGAATTTGACTCGGCTTTGGCCTTTCTTTCTCTGTAGAGTATTATTGTAAACAGTGTTATCACCAGACCAAGCTTGTCTAAAGCACATCTGCTTATGGATGCTGATGTGATGCCAGTGCTCTCAGAGTTATCAGCTAAAGCAACCTAGCTGAAGGTGAACTTCCCAGCAGTACTGCAAAAAACTTTTAGTCGCAAAAATAAAATAAAATCAGAAATAGCCTTGTTAGAAACTTTTCCAGGACTGTCAGTAATCCATCAAAAGCAGTTACTCTTGGAACAGGCACAGTGTGATCAGCAGTATTTGAGAGCAAGGCCATAGAATGGCTTTTTTTGGCTTTAAGACAGTGATCCTGTTGAAGGATCAGCTCATACACACATCAATCTCTTTATCTGAAGGAAACAAGTCCCAGAATAGCTAACAATTTCAAACAGGAGACTAAAGTCTCCCTCAGCAGCCCCTAGAGTCAACAGGAGGAGGTAAAAGGATTCAGATCTTGGGTAGGCAGATCCAGCACTGAAAGCTAATGACAGAAAGATTTATTAGGTGCACCAAATTCAGCCTGGAGAAATCCCATGTGATTTCCAAAGTGTTTGACATAACATTTTTACTTATTGATTGAACAAAAGAGAAAATTAGTAGAGGTGGCAGCTCAATTCACCAAACCACTAGTAAATTCCTTGTCCACAGTATGTTGAATGAAGTCAACAGGCTCCAGGCGCTGTATTTACTTCATTTGTTCCATCTGACTGGTGTACTAGAACCTCAAAAACCCCAGCTCTCAACAGTATTTTAAAGTGTCCTCCAGCCTAAAACCTACATAAAATTAATATAATAGTAGGAAACACATATGCCAAGGTGGAACCTGCCTGTGGTTGAGTCCCAGCAAAGCTGGGAAATTTCCTGCTCCTGGTAACTACAGAAGGGAAATCTGTGGGAGGGCTCCAACTCCTCCAAGTACTCTCACTACGAAAGGGCAGTTCACTTTGTTCCCCACACTGGCAGCTTCAACTTACCCCCATATTAGTGATAAAAAGGAATTAATAGTCCTTAGGTAGTATTGAGGGCAAAACCGGAAACAAATCCCAGGACAAACTGAGTGAATAAAGTATTTTCCAATACTTGAGAAAATTCAGATTAATCTGTATTATGGAGTAGACAGAGTGTTGCTTTCTAAAAATGTTTATTTATGAGAGCATGATGAAAGGGGTTTGAGAGCAAGGTGAAAGAGGGATTGAGGGTCTCACAGTTTTGTTGAAAACCAACATTACAACATATGAAATAAGTAAAATGTGGCAGTGCAAGGAAAGGATCAGCTATGTTGAAATGCATTTGGGATGACTCAAAGGCTAAGGATTTATCTCATGCAACAGTTATCCTGTAAAGGGTAAGCGTTCAGGCATCTTCTTTTGTCAGTGGTCAGAAATTGTTTGCAGAAAATAGACAATCACTTGGCCTTCTGAAATACTTTATTAAATAATATCCATGTCATGACAACTCAACTGCGAGCTTCAGATATACCTAACAAAGTCCTTACATTCAGTGATTTTCAGTGATAAAAAAAAAAATCAGCCTGAGAAACACATAATCACAGAAGATTAGGAGCTGGAAGGGACCTCGGAAGATCATCAAGTCCAACCCCCCTGCCAGAGCAGGAGCCTTGAGTAGATCACGCAGGAATAGATATCTTTCTGGGTGTATTTCCTACTTTTTTGTCCAAGGGCAAGTTTATTTGTCCAGTAAGATAACCTTATATCTGTCTGAAAAGCACCCTCACAATGAAGGTATCACATAAACTGGAGACTAATTTAAATAGTTATCCCTATTAGATACATGATACTTGGCTTCCAACAGTAAATTATATTATATTCTGTAAGCAAAATAGTACAGATAATAAAAACCACATCAGATCTCTTTTTGAAGGCTAGCAGTTAATTACTTGCCTTTCTTAAGCACCAATTTCTGATTTGGCTACTGCCTTTGCCTCCTCAGTCTTGGGCAGAGAAACTCAAGAAAGGAATAGAGCCCTTCCTCCTTTCCCTCATCTTCTGTACTGTACACCAACACTTAAAATCATATAAGATCTCTCTTATCACTCTCAATGCAGTCCTTTCTAAATGAAGTGAGCTCAGAGAGAGGAATTTTAAGATCCCTATGAGTTTCAATATTTGGATTAAGAAGTTGCAACCTCAATCAGAGCATCTTGCTCCTATCCATTGCACACCAGGGCTGCACCCAGCAATACCATGCCCTGCAGTGCTGATATCCCCACTTCTATTGCATCAGTCACGGTTTCATCATGGATTCAGCACAGGTAATGTGCAGAATGAACTTGAAGTACATATCCCAATATGCCACAGGATGCTGTCAGAGATTAGAAGCTTCAGATTCAGCACAAGGGAGTAATTTAGCTCTGCCATAACATAAGAGTTCAGAAACTATGTTGCACATCTCAGGTGGGAAATTTTACAATTCTAAGAAGTCACGATCAGCTACATATTGATGTTATCACCGGGGTTCTTGCTTGGTACCCAAGCAAATCAAAGACAAAACAGCTTCTTAGCACCTATTAGCAACCTGGGGATTAAGGGGTTAAATATTGTGCAAATTTCTTAGGCATCAGTTCACCAGGGGACCAATGTAATCCAAGTAATACCGCTAGGCCAGGGCATGCATTGCAGTAAATCAGTGTGTATGTCAATTGACTTCAAATAAGGTTCTATTCCATCGCATTAAACTACCCCTGATGTACTTTGTTTTCATCCTGTGCCTAGAGAGCACATATTTCTTCCTGTTTACTATTCTGGAAAATGAGCTTTTTCGAATGACCCCCTCAGAGCATTTGAAATGCACTTTATTTTAAAGGCAGCAGCATTTGAGCATCCTTGAAACTGCACGCTTTGTTTCATGATAAAAGCAAAACGTCAATACTGTCAACTTGGAGAGTCAGGGAAAATAGGTCTTTTATTCCACCACGTCAAGTGCAGCTGCAATTCACTTACAGTTATACTTGGCATGTTCCTATTTTGCAAAGAAGGATGCAAGAAAATCAGATACATGAACAATAGAGACAGACTATTCATGCTATATTATCACGAGACAATGGTAAAAACATTACCAGCTTTCAAACAATGCTGAAAAAAACCTCTCCAGCCTTTCATATTCTGGATTTCACGTTATATCTTTTGTGAACCTAACAGCTATGATAAACACTTCATGCTCATACTCTGATTTTTAATCTATGTAATAAACAGCTGTGACATTTAAGAATCCTACAGGAGGTGACTGAGCTTTGACTAACTTTGTCTCCATTGTTGACAGGTAACAAATACGCAACTATTTTGAGCACAAGTGGATTGACTATCACAGCAAAAAAAAATTTCAAACATTGTTACTGAAGTGCATTGTATGCTGAGTATAAGGTAATATAAAATATTACATACTGAGTCCAGAATAGTAATTATTTCCAGAACACATCTGTGGTTATTTAATATCTCTGCTACATACAGCCCTCCCTGCCCTTCAGAAAGAGATGGAACCAGCTAAAGGATATAGACAGAAGAATATTTCCTTTTTTTTTTCAACTAGACATTTATTTGGGCAAAAATTTGTGATCATTGAAACAGTGGTGAAAAGCAGGTTATCTCTGTCCTTACTTATTTGCCTTTCTCGTGTCATTCAGCTTGGACTCAGAGATCAGATACACTATTTATTCTTCAAATAGTGCCAGAACTACACAAGTAGGTTAGAGGACCGATGCAGACATGATAAGAGCAGTAAAAAAAAATGAAAGAAGATTCTTTTTACTCAAACGTGGGTCAGGTAGAAGACAGTCTGACAATGTACTCATTGGTTTTCTGGTGCAAACTCTGGAAATGACAATGTAAAAAATGTCAGTCATTGTTTTTAGTTGGTTTACTTTGTGGTCCTCTAACCTGCTTTGTTTTGACTATGTATGAACCTTTCCATTAGACCCCAGCTTTTAAAGTCTCCTCAAATTAATGAGCCCAAAGGGTGAAATTTATAGTGTCAGATGTTATCCATATTCCCAAGCCTTCAGAACAATATTTAAGCAAGTTCTGGCTCCTTCCTTTGTACTTTTAAACAAATTCTCTCCTGTCCATCCTATTCCTGTTCCTTGGGGAGAACAGTCACAGCAAGAATCCCTCTTTCCTCCCCAGCCCACGCCCACTGCACTGTGTTGCCACACAGTTCACTCTCATGAATGTGGTTAGGACCCTTACCTGTTAGAGTTTGTGCTATTTGCCTCCCTCCTCTAGTTACTGTACAAGACAAGCAAGCAAGACAAGCCATGAATGATGAGGTTTAATTAAGCTGCAATTCCACTAACTGAAATCCTCCAGGAATCACCCAACAATCATTCACCTGTAGCAGGTCATCGCATCCAGTGGAAGGAGCTTCCACTGATCCCTCCCAACTCAGCCTGAGCTTTGCCTTTTCACACGTTCTTTCTGCATGAGAAACTTGCTGCCAGAACAAGCCTCCCCCTCCTTTCTATGTCTTCTAGGAGTGGGATTCATCTCATCTAACTTCAGGGATTTACAGATCAGGAGATGTAATTACAATCTTAGCTGGACATACAGTCTTTCTTTACTGTCAAATGAAGGATACAAGCAGTCCTGAGGTAAGATACACTTTGTTTAGATGACTCAAATCTGTTCTTAGCATACCTATGCTCCTCCTGATGAGAAATGAATGTGGACAGTGATTTCAGGTATAGTTATGGACATCTGAGTCTGAAAGGATAAATCTCACTTTCAGAAACTCAAGCTACTGCTTATAAATTATCTAAATGCCTGATAGATGGTGCTTAGCCTGAATACTTGCCACAAGGTGGTTGTCCTGCATCCATTCATCCATCCAGCAAAATGCTCCTGAATTTGAAAAGTTAGGAAGTGTCTGATATAAGAAACAAATGTATTCACCAGATGTAGCCATGCCTCTCATCATCCATAACTCCAGAACCCAATATTCAAGGGGTTTGGATGATTTGAAAATTTCTTTCTAAAAAAAACCTACAAAATAATTCACATTCTACCTATCCTATTGTCTTCTTGACCCAAATCAAGTCTGACAGCTCCTTTTTGCCTTGGCTTTTCTTTCAAAACTTTACATCAGTTTAGAAGCCTTTTCCTGAAATATAGTAATCATAATCTCACCCTGAATCTTTCTCCATCTTGATACTGAACTTTAAACCTCAAACTGCCTTCAGTCCTTCTTATTAAAGCCAACAGTCAATGATCCATTACTTATAAGTTCATCTTTCAAGCTAAGCCAGAAAAATTGCTGTCCCATTTCTAGAAAAGTAAGACTCAACTAATATCATGAACAGGAAATGTTATTATGCAAACCTTCCTTTTATCCCAACCAGTTCCAAGATAGTATTTCTGCAAAGCAACTGCCTGGGTAGATCTCTGCCATACAAAAGTATTTCCTGAAAAAAAAGTCCAAATCTAATTACTGTGGATTCTGCACTTGCGGTTAGCAACAGGCTGTGTGTTTGTATTGCTTAATGAATAACGCACGGTCACTGATGTTTTATCTATCATTATGATTTCATGCTAGTGACTGGAATAAAGATTATTAAGTGGAAATCCTCTTTCCAATGATCATTAAAATAAATAGGCAGATCAGATTTTCTCTGATCTTTCCAAGGACTGTTTATGCTTTGTCTGGAATCAGTAGTTTTGGGACAAAGTCTCCGAGAATCAGTAAAGTTTCAAATGAAGCCAGGTTAATTTTTTCCTGATTAATTTTTTTTTGGTATCTTCTCATAAGCAAAAGTAGCTGAGCATTATGGGGGTGACACAGATTAACCTGATGGTGTAGCACAGCCCTGGGTGTAGCACACCCTAACGTGGCCAGGGTGCCAACAGGAGCCAGTGCTTTCTGGAGGCAACAAAATGGACCTGCCTGCCTTGCTTTTGGAGTCATCCTCACAGACCTGGACTGAATCATCATTTGGAAAACAATGTCAACCCTGTCGGCAACATCACTGTAAAAGGGCTGATTTCATCAGTGGT
The DNA here is from genome assembly GCA_013396935.1 of Baryphthengus martii. NCBI lineage: Eukaryota > Metazoa > Chordata > Aves > Coraciiformes > Momotidae > Baryphthengus > Baryphthengus martii. The sequence goes on from VWZK01004122.1 coordinate 319,593, forward strand.
GTAATTTGGATGAGGCAACTGGGACTCATCCCAGTCTTTAGGAAAGGTATTAAGACAAAGTCCGTGGCCAAGACTTGTAAATTACAGCATTAAGAAAATCATCTTTCTATGATTGGTTTTATTTGTTTGTATACGTGCTTATTAAAGCAGTAGAAAAATAATATTCTGTACATTTTTGCTATATGTATTCAGTCCACAACAAGTTTTGAAAGCCAGATAAAAAGGCCTTATCTCCCCAAAACACAGATAGACAGTCCTGTCAATAAGAGAAGATTCATTGAAGCCATTTGTCTTATACTGTTCTTCTGAGAAAACTGGAAGGGCAAGAAGGAGGATCTTAAAGAGATTTATCAAGGTGATAATGGGAGAGGAATCTTTCTTTTTCAAAGTGCTAATGGAAATCTAACAGTATTTCCTCCAGCAGTTCAGAATTTTAAGAGAATACTCAAGGGATAATGTGTGGGTTTGTCCATCTATTGCAGTACATAGGAAGCCCAGGGGACTATTTACCAATACCTTTGGCTCAATGGGATCAGAATATGACCAAAGGTCTGAAATAAACCTGAATCCAGTAAGTAGAAAGACCGCAAGGGCTTGCCTTGAGGCTGATTATCCACAGCACCTCAAGAAAATGTGAATGATGCTCCTCCTGAAGCTGTCCTCTCCATCTTTTTCTCATAAAGATGCTGACTTGATAACTGGAGAGATACTTATGTATTTGATTCACATTTTTGACAAGTGCAAATTTTTTCAAATGTTTTTATCATGCTTATTTGGAAAGAGGCTGACCATAGTCAGAGTCTAATGCTCCATCTGCCACCAGGCGTCCACAGAAAGCTTTAGAATGTAGCACTGAGGGTCCTGCTCAAGCTTGCATCGAGGAAATACACCACTTTTCAAAAGGATTTTCTTTCAGGAAGAGGGAGTGGCTTTAGCTAAACCAAACTTGAACAATTTGTACAGGGAGAGGTCAATATGGCCACTTCATACTTTCACATTTCTTTCAGTATTCAGAAAGTGAGCATGCTACCTACTTTCTCCAGTCTGCTGCTTTAAATATGAGAAGGGTGAAAAACCTTTGCCCTTACTCGCCTTGAGCATAGAATTAAATAAGCAAAATTTCACAGTTTCGTTCAAAGGAAATCTTCCAAATCAGTCTGTTTAGGCTGCAGAAAGAAACAACAAGAGTAATTTTTTCATATAAAAACACAGAGATTATAGGATTGTTTCAGCATGTCAAAATCAAAAACAAACAGAATTTGAAGGCAAACATTTTTGCAGCATCGGCAAAATCCTTTTTGCATCAAATTTGAGTCTGTTAGTGTAAAGGGTCCTGTCTTTAAGCAGAAATCCTGAGTAAACATGCAACCTCCTTAGCTGCTTGCCTGTGTACTTCATCTTGCTACGCAGCAAGGGGAATCCAAAACATCACTCCTACAACCTCGCTGCTTCCTGAGGCCAAAATCAATGTACTTCGGTACCTGCTGTGTGGAATATAGAAACAGCCCTTCAACTACAGTAAGTAAAAAGGAGAGTCTACGCCAGCAGACTAACCATCCCTGCGTAGGTAGATAAACACAGAATGCAGTTCCCAGATTTGGCAACTTGGTATTTTATTGGTTTTAATTGGTTTGGTAAAATGACCAGAAAACAAATCCAATACTGGAGTGAAGTGAAAGATACAGCTGCAGCCCCTTGTAAGCCTAATGGGAAAAACAAATTTCATATGAAACGAGGAGTGGATAATTATGTGTTGCCTAAGAAAAAGAAAACTGTTCCCTCTTAGAGCTTATTTTGTTTTGAACTTAAATGCTGCTGCTGAATTTCTGTCTATGCAAAAAAACTGGAATAGAGGAAAGCGGTCAGGAAAAGCTACACAAGAAGCGTGTATATAGGAGCAAGTAAATGTTCCAAATGAATTTGACTTTTTTATACCGAAACACAGGTATTTGGAGAAGGTGAAGTAGTTATCTAATAAAAGAGAAAACAGCATGCCTATTAAAAAAGGGATTTAGAGTGTATGTGTGAGCCAATGAACTTCTTAAGGGAAAAAAATAAGTGCTTTAAAGGAAAGAATACAGCCTGTAGTTTCCTAATCATGTTTCAAAAGATAAAAATGTCAATCATAGGAGGACACAATGGTTCTGATAAAACAACAGCAGTACCTACACAGGGAGGCTTCTTAATGGTGCTTAAAACTAGAAGAAAAAAATCCACCAAAACACAGCAAAACAGTGTCCCTTCTAAAACATCCCTTCAAAAACATGCAGAAATTGGGAAGAATACGAAATTCAGACTGTGATTACAGCGACGAGAGGATTTTTTCTAGAACAAGTTATCCCACAGCCTGCTCTGGAGGCAATCAGAAGTGTACAAGTCAGGCAGAGTTACAGTGAGGACAGAAACAAGCTGGCTCCAGGTTTGAAAACCCTGAGGTAGCTAAGGGCAGAACACTCACACAAATAGTTCAGCACCAGCCTGAATGAAAAGAAATTAATTTCTTGGCTGAACCAAAAAAATAATAAATAAATAAATGAGACAAGACAAAACCAGGAGAGAATCATCATAACTATGCAAATAATGAAAGAAATTTGTACAAGGATCGCTATGTTCATTTTAGGTCACACACTTTGAATTCACAGAATAAAAGACTGCCTGAGGTTGGAAGGGACCTCTGGAGGCCTGATGGTACAATTCGCTGCTCAAGTAGGATCACCCAGAGCCAGCTGCCCAGATCCATGTTCAGATGGCTTTGGAATATCTCCAAGGATGGAGACTCCAGAAGATGTCTGGGCAACCTGTGCCAGTGCTCAGTCACCCTCACGGTCAAAAAGCATTTCCTCCTGCATTACCAACCACTTGTGGATGGAGATTTGGCACTGGACGTGGCTTTAATTCAAAAGGTGTGGAATATTACCTATAGTCAACTCAACAAGCCTTTTTCTTCCAGAATTTAGTCCTCAAATCTGCAAATCTCAACAGCGAGTTCCACACCCATCTTTATAACAGGGCAGTGAGTAGGACTTCCTACTTTTAACTCTCTTTTAACTTTTGCTGAGTTGCTGTTCTTTAAAATGATGCCACAGCCACTTCTTTTCCCTCCTCAGCATTACCAGTCGGGAGGATTTTTTTTTGTTTGTATGTTTTTGGAGTTCTTGGGGGGGGATGTGTGTGAGGTATAAGAGTTATTCTTTTGGCTTCTTTTTATTGTTATTTAATTGCTTCTTATCTTCCACCATTCAAAAGAGAAGAGTCATGTCACAGTGATGCAGCAAGGACGGGCATCAGCCAGCCCCAGCTCTGATGATGTCATGGCTGTGTCACACCAGGCAAGAACACTGGCAGTGGTTGTGTCAGGCAGGTGGCCCAGGACAGATAGAAAAAGGGCTGCTGGGACTGCTAATATCACAAGAGCAGCTGGACCACTCTCTGATCGAGAGAAAGGAGCTTTCTTATGAGACAGCCAAACGCAGCACAGTGTGAAGCTGCGTGTGAGGACCTGTGCTTTTACAAAAGAAAGGAACATACTCCATGGCAGCCAGTTGACCTACATTTACAACCGAAGAGTTACCCACAGGGAGTTGCATCTAACCTGCCAACGCAAGAGGAGCGCCACTCAAACGGACTGAGCCCTTCAAAATGATAAACCGAGCAGGAGCGGCTGCACGCGGACAGGTTTTTTCCTGCTGCCCTACATAAGAAGCAAATGAGATCAATACTTAATTATCAAGGATTACCTATGATTGACAATACCCATCATGGAAGACGAAGTTGGACAAGCCCGTGGTAGCTTCCAGTTCAATAACTGCTCCTTAGTGATGAACAATGTTTTTTTCTTTCCCGATCTCATTTAAGCCGCTCCTGCCCCACTGCTCTCCTGGTTCCCAGCCAGCGGATCAGCTGCTCCAAGACACAATTACTGTTCAGAACTAGAAGAATTTTGCTCTATGTTCAATCTGAAGGCAAGTTTATTTTCATAAATACTAGACTTGCCTGTTTAGAAGTTTGACATTTTATTGACAGTCATACGTTCGGTTATGCAGATGGAACAGACGCTGCCATTTTTAGGTATAATTAGCATTTCATTTCCTTTCAGATAATTTCCCCATCATGTTAAGCACCACCAGGGCAATGGAAACACTCAAAAGAACATTCCACTGCAGTTTTATGCTAGTTTTATTTTCAAAAAGTATCTTTAGCAATAGTTGAACTGAGATGGGTTTGGTTGGGTTTTTTTGAACAGTGATTTTTACTGAGTTAACACCAAGTAGCATATCTAAACCTTTAGGACAGCTTGAATTCTAGATCTTTTCTAGTGTTATTTAATTTCTCTCAGACTTAAAAAGTTACCTTATCAAAAGTTTTCTTGCAGAAGGGGAGTTTTTAGTGACTCATATGATAGAAAGGAGACCAGGAATCTCCCCACTTTTGCAGCTTCTTGCTGCATACACAGAGCAGCCCCAATCACAGTCCTGGGTGAGCTTCCGAGGAGCACAAAAGGGGAGATTCGTCTCCTGTTAGACCCACGCCAGGCTTCATTGGTATTTAGGTGAGGTGCTGAGGAAAGACTTGAAGGCCAGCTGTCCATCAGGTCACAAATCCAACCCCAAGTGTCTGAATCTCTCAAACTTTGGAGTGGTCTATTGTAGGCAATTTTTAGCCACCTCTCCTTGCTTTGAGAAACTTTCCAAGGGAAGTCATGTCAAAATTGATGCATCTCCATAGGGAGTTTAGGGTTTAGCAAGAAGTTTTCTTACAGCTTCCCCTTCACCCTGCCTCTGTGAGATGAGATCCTGCAGGCTCCGGTTGGATAGCAGACAGAAGAGGACACCTTCATGTCACAAAGCTACAGGATCATTGTGGTGCTTCCCTGACTACTGGGGGGCTCTTTCAGAATATTAAAAATCAAGCAACTTGATTCCTAGCCCAAAATTCATTATTCACAGGACTTCTCAGCACGACAAGAGAGACCGGCACCTGACATAGTAATTTGCAAAGCTTCTCTCTGACAGGATTTGACTACAGTTTGCCACCAACATCAGCCTCTGCTTTAACAGACCTCATGTGTCATTTTTCCGATTCTTGCCTCCCACACATTTTCTGCAAAGCATGAGGAACATTCATTTCACTGTTCAGTGACAGCAGGAAAATGTCCCAACGACAGTGTCTGGCATGTGTCAGTCTAGTCATGGTTACAAATCTAAGAAGAAAAGCAGCCTGTAGATTGAAAGTCTGTAATAGTTGTATTTAATGCTTGCCAGAGGTACAAGGCAGTGGGACTGCAGGATCCTCACACTGTCACACTAACCCAAACACAAACCTGAAGTATTTCCCCTCCTAAAACGAAGTTTCTAGCAAGTCATTGTGTAACCTTGGCTATCTTTTACAGAGTAACTACAGAATAACAAGAACAAATGTTTACAGCCTCTAAGCACATTATCTTGTCCTTTTAAATGCATTAACCACTTTACAATTTAGATTTTCTGTTCACGCTTTCATTAGGCTAGAAGGTGAGTGGCAGCCATTCCCTTGCAAATAGAAATGTCCCCATCTGATACAACAGGACACTTTTTAATACCCTCTGTGTAGTGGGTGAGATTCTGCAGGACATGCTCTATAATTACTGTCACTTCATAAGAAGTTTAAAAGGTTTGTTTGCAGAGTAACCAGTTACTTTCTGCTTTAATGATACTATTTACTATCACTTGCTATCATTTATGGGTGTCTTAAACCTGGTCATCAGTGCAAAGAAGTTTTAAAGACACAATTTAATAAAAGTTAAGGAGCAAGAGTTCATAACATCCCAATTCTATTATTTTAAGCTGAAAAAATGAACTGGGAAAGGTTCTAGCAGCAGGGGTTTGATTTTCATTGTAATCAGATGTACAGAATAGGGTTTTACTTGTGTAGGATTGTGGTTTCTGGGCTAGATACATGTCTGATACTCATTTAGTCATCCTTTAGCGAAAGAATAAAAAAAATAAATAAAAGGGCTTTCATGCCTGTCTGTCACCTTGAGATAAATACCAAAATTCGGCTAATACAAAGGGAGCCTGACTGAGCCTGAAAGAGGCAGCAATAAAATGAGAAGTATTGGGCAACTGTTCATATTTATTGAAAGCGTAAAAAAAGATTAATTTTCTGTATAATCAAATCCAAACATAAGCATCCATTTCTACTATTGTAGTCCAATAAAAGTAAATTAAATGGTGTCAGAATTGATGGCTTTTCCTTGTGAGAGAGATAACAGCCACAAACAAGGCTATGAAAATGAGTTAAATTGACTACGAGTGCAGTTCACGCTGCTTACAGAGAGCAGGAAAAACCAGCAGCCACATAGGAACAGATTATGTGACAGTAATTGAAAAAAACAGTAAACATTGCTTCATTACTCTTATGCTAAAAAAAAAAAGCTTTAATTTTCTTATTTTTCTGTCTTAAAAGATTAGGAGTGATAATGTAAGCCAGTGGCAGTCAAAGAAAAGAGAAAAAAAAACCCAAAACTCTTTTGACGGGAAAGTTTCAAACATTGACAAATCTCTGTCACCTCCATATATGAAAGCATTTTTAATCCAGGCTGTTTCTTTGTGCTGCTTTGCCAGATGAGTCACTGATAGATGGAGGAGTGTGTGGTGCAGCAGACATGAAAACTGTTCCTTGTTATAAATCAATATAGGAAATTGCATGCAGAAAAACTGTATTTAAATACAGACACACAAAAGAGTTTAATGAAGATGTTCCTGCAATCTCACTTCAGCCTCTCCAGGTTTCCTCACTCCTCCCATCATCAGAGACTGATTGACACTGCCAGACATAGAAATGCCCTTTTGGAGATCCACTCCCAATCACTGAACCCTGAGAGAAGACTTTGTTTCTTTTTTTTTTTTTTTTAAAAAAAAAAGGTCTGCCGTAATTATTATTTAATCTGTCTATGAAAGGAGACAGTGACCTTGTTTGAAGGTCCCTGTCCAATAGCAGGCTGCTTTATAAGGCTTGCACAGGACCTGTCACTGCCTTAAGGCATTTACTAAACACATTGCTTGACTTTGTGAAGCAATGCTCTCCAAATGGAAGTTAACAGTTCTTGCATCAGTTTTTCCAAAGAGAAAAAGGCTCAAACCTGTTAGAATGTTGGGCCCAGTCAGCTATCTATTAACTCCGCAAGAAGAGATTAAGTCCAAGCTCTAGTCAAGTTAGCGACAGACCCTTCTCACCTTGGATATCAGTTCAAGGTCTTTCATTGCAGGAAAGTTGAAGAAGCAGGTGGCAGCAAGGATGTGTGTCCCCTACAAACACTACCTGCAGCAGAATGTAGATAGCCAGAGGCTCCTACAGTTCCTCACTAGAAAACAGAGGAGTCTGGAGCCCCATTCCTCTTTAGTATGAGGGCAGTGATGTTGCCCTGTAGAGCTGACATCACGCACATGCCCAAGTTCCCGTAACATGGGAAGAGGGGCGCCTGTTTGGGAGCAGGAGACTGAGGACTTTGGCCAAAGCAATGTACTTGGTTAAGCCTATGGAAAATGAGAGGCTTGTGACTCCAGAAGTCAGTAATCCAAAGGATACTGTTCCAAGTAACTGTCCTCAATATTTGGCTCAGTAAAAAGTGCCCAGGAGGAGCAGTTGCCAGTGGAAGAGTCAAGGTCTGATGGAAACCCTGGTAGAGGGATAAAAGGCCAGAGCGGCTGCTGGCTCTGCCAGCCCACTGCTGGGACTTGGGGCAGGAAGAGAGAAATAAGATCCCCAAGACATCCAGATATTTCAAGATCTTAGAATAAGCTAAACAATATCAGTACTATTGCTCTTATTTTCAGAAGGACTTAGCCCCTGTGTCTGGTTTTCTGTTTTCCTGTTGCAGTGCTGGGAATCAGAAGCAGTAAAGGCACAAGGGATCGCTCGAACTCTCTCAAGACATCTTAAATGACATCAGACATTTGCTACAAGGGAACTGCTTGTATTTTGATCAGATAAGGCTAGCCTGATTACCCTTTTTAGGGAATTTTTGTGGTTTAGAAACACACCAGCATTTGTTTACCCCTTCCGAGACTTCTAATACAGAAGAAATTCTGACAAGACTGTTCTAGTTGCTGTACAACAACAACAGTAAGAGCTGAAGTTGAAATCAGGAGCCAAGAAAAAACATAAATGTATTTAAGCAATGCCATACTTCATGTTTCTCCTCAAATTGTTAATTGTCTCCCTTGCCATATTGGAAGCAAACTCTGAATCCAACAAAGCAAAACAACTCGCAGTAAATTACTTGCAAGCAAAAGAATCGGATCCAAAGTTTGTTTTTTTTTTCCTCCCCGACACAAGTTAATAAATAGAACAGCTACACTAAGTAATAAAGAGAAAACATTTCTAATTTATAGAATGTTACCAAAGCTATATCCATCAAGTTACTCTGGGAAAATGGACTGTAGTAATAGATTCCCTTTAAATATAGCCAAGAAGGAAATTAAAATTGGCTTAAAATAGAAATCATTACTATAAAAATATATTGCTGAATGACAGTGTCCAGATCTAAATAAAAAAAAGTGCGAGTCCCTGTGAGGTAAGACTGACTCATTCAAACTCTTTCATAGCTTGAAGTTAGAAGACCTCTCTATGACAAATGTGAGAACGTCACAGCACTATGTAGCCCTCATCCTTAAACGCTTTTTTAATGTTGAAGATGTCACACACATCTCTCTCTCTCTTTAAGAGGTTATTATTGTATTAGTACAACATATCACATGAAGTATTTTTGATGCTTGACTAACAAGACAAAGAGCCACTCTCCAAGGCACAACCCAAACCTGACTTCACACATACCCTTCACACTAGCAGAGTTTTCCATAACTGACTGAGCTGGTCCTTCTCAAGGACACCAAAGCTTTCAGCCACTGAACATTCTGAAATGCGTGGCATGAATCCTCAGCAAGAGCTACTTCACTATACTGATCTGCTCTTGTAGACCTCATTGGGTGCTAAAGTAGACATAGAAACTGTTCCTAAGCTGGAGGCAAAGAGTTCATTGTGAAAAAAAAAAAAAAAAAAAAAAANTTGTGCAAAAAAAAAAAAAAAAAAAAGCTGTGAAAAAGTTGCTATTGATTTGTCATCACTCCTCTCACACCATGAGATTCTTGCCACTTGGTGAGGGTATTTTAGGACACATGCACACACACACAGTTTCACATTAAAACAGAGACATATCATTGGAATGGCTCATAGGTGATAGCATTGCATGTCCTAGATAGCTTGAATAGTTTTGCAAAATGTTCTGTGTAAGTAAAAGTAGGGAGAGAAGACCAGCAATTAAAGAAGAGTGAACAGAAATAACAAGAAAATAGAAGTTATCCATGTGTTGGCATTTTATTAGGAAAAAACCTAAAATCAACTTCTTTGAATTAAAAAAAAAAACAGAAATTTAAAATAGCTTTTAGGTTATGTTCCTAAAACAGTGACTAGAAATGTATTTTCCTGATCATCAAGCAAGGCAGTGTTAGACCAGGATGGTTGTGAGTTTTACGAGTTCTTCCCCTTTTCTAAAGAGTCAGGCAAGTTCAGAATAGGCCAAATACATACTTTAGTTGCTCTCATAAGGAAAGCAACAAGAAGGCTTTAATACAGGATATTCTTAATTGAGGACTACAGAAAGAGAATATGAAAAATGCAAGAGAATCTGCAATACAATTTACATTAAATATGCCTGGATCTTATCATTGGTAAAAAAAAATGCATTTACTTGGACTGAAAACAGAAGAGATGAAGGGCAGGAGAACATGGTCTAGTTTAAAGCTGAAGGACAAAGTTTGCTCTTGTACAAGGAGCTCTCAACTCAAACCTGCGGGCTGCTTTGTCAGCCCAGTGCTACACACAGCTGGGAAATGCACGTCCTGCTTCGGCTTCAAAGCTACATTTTCATCCACCTTTCCCTTGTTCTTTTACTTATAGTACACAATTAACATTTCAAACTAGAAACAGCATTCTCATTCTGATAAGAAGGCTCTAGATACAATGGATGAAATATGTATTTTAATTCTAAGCTTTGTCCAATTTATGGTTTTATTCTTGACTTGTATTTTTTAATTGCTGCTGATTACTGCATCAGTAAGATGTCACACATCAGTCCCTAGAGTTCAGCAGCTGGAAATCCAGGAGTATATCTTTAAAGGCAAAGAATTGAAATTCCCATTTGCTGTACTATGTTTGAAATTCACAGTGAACAAAACCAAGAACCTAATTGAAAAGAGACAGGCAAATATGTGTTCTTAAAATAACAACAACAAAAACAACAACAACAACAACAATAATAATATTCTTCATTGCCTTTAGAAAAAAGCATTCTAGGTGTCCCTTCCTAAAACTGCCTAGGATTTCCCATCTCTGCAAACTCTTTTCACCATGAGGTACCGGCTGCAGAGCTAAGCCAGAGCATTATAGTCACAGACAGCACACAAAGAAAGATGCCAGTTCTTTCCAAATCCAATACCTCTGCACAGCCAGCTGTGAGAGTGAGAAGCCCAACAACTTGAAAAATTTAGAGTGCTCTTCACATGAAGGTCCAGCAGAGAAAAGCTCCTTCAGCACTAAATTACCAAAAAGGAGTGCTGAAAACACAGGTTTCCAGGAGCTAAGAATAAAGCACATTCATCCAGGCAACCTCTAACGCCTATATTTAATCTTTTGGATTGAGGCATACCACCATATATTTCTCATTAGGGTCTAAGATAAGCCCTTAGTAGTCACAGGCAAAAGTATGCAAAATACTAACCATGGAAGTCACTTTAATTTTCCAACTAGTTATTATTTCCAAACCTCACTATGAGCTCTTTTAAGTGATGAATAAGATTTTTCCTTCACTTCCCCAGCTCAAGTTAGTAGATCTGAATCTCTTCATGAGCTCCAGGGACATAATTCATTTCACAGGAAAAGAAGTTATAATACAAGTAATAGAACCATTAGCAAGAAAAAAGGAACATTATAATTACTGTCAACAATATAGATGTTCTTCATATGCTGAAGTCCTCTCAGCTCCCCTACATACAGAGAGCTATTTTTCATACTTTGCTTTTGAGAAAATATTGAATCGATTACACAAACGTAATGTTCAGGTTTTGTGCATGCTTGCTTGGATTTTGAAGAGATGGAGAGAAGAGAAAGGCAGCCCCACTCTTGGGGAAAAATCCAGCTTGAGGCCTGATTTTTCAAATAGATTATCAAAAAAGTTGTGGTAATAAGAAGCGAGGGGAAAAAGAGGATAGCGTCTAACAGCAAATACTGTCCACAAATCCAGACTTGCTCAAAACTTGCCTGGGTTTTTAAGAGATCTTTTAATGTATTTGGTAGAAACAGCCTTTTCACATGACTTCTCCAACCATCTTACTGCTGCATATTTTGATTGAATATTGTAGATTTTCTGCATATTTATCAGTTGAATCTTTGTAACATCACTTTCCCGTCCTCCTACCAGAGGTCTTCTGCCTATCTCCAGCTTCTTCTACATCTCGTCTGCCACACAGACATTCCCAAAGCACGCTAATAAGTGTAACAAAAGACATCACATTGTGCCTCCATATCCATGCATGATTTTGACTGCACACAACAAAATACTTAGCTCCAAAGCTCAGGGCTTTTTATAATCACCACAGATGTTATAAGCAGTGCAGATGGAACTTCTCACTCAAAACCAGACAGGTCCTGCCCGCTGTTATAGAACTGAACCCCTGCAGAGCATGTGGAGGAAAAAAAAAAGCATTCAAAACATTTTTCTTGCAACTGCTCTCTCACACACCTTTGCCTGCAACCTCCAGAGAAGACAGGTCCTCTGCAGCAGGGCTGCCTCCACAGCTAGCAGCAGGCTCCTGCCAGAGGAGGGAAATTTTAGAAAGGAACCAGTTCGTATTCAAACAGCTTCTACAGATTGCATCTGGAATTATACCATCCAGGCCAAACAACTGGGTTGTTCATTAAAATCATCTGATTGCCATGTACTTATCTTTGTGCTCGCAACAAAAGAGAGCAAAAGAAAGAAGAGTTGCTCTTTTCAGTTCTTTGTACTATCATCTCTTTCTATTAGACTCTGCCTATTGGATGGAGATTTTGCCATGATTGGTTTCTTTGACAGGTATTTCTATTGCTTTTCATCTGAAAGGAGAAGGTGGCTAAAAATTAAGCGAATTGTTCATTAAATAGCCACCCCTGCTTTGAGAGAAGGTTACTCTTTCTTTGGATTCTTTGACGCTGCGTTAACGATGCTGTTCCTTCCAGAGGCTTTGTGCATAAAAGGCAAGCTCTTGGAAAAAAAAAAAAAATGGAAAATAAACCTTCTCCCCTCTATCCTTTTCATGATGGTAATTTAAAAGATAACTGTTTTGAAGATTAAGTTGATTTCTGATAACAAAAGCCTCACTGGTTAAAGTGGCAGTCTGCTACTGTTATCAGATGATTGACAGGAAAAACAGTCCAGCAGAAGGAGTGGCCAGCTTGGCTGATGGAGTCTTGCAACAATAAAAAATAAAAAGCAGTAATCATAAGTCAAAGTGACTCCACCAAACTATTTCTGGGCTACAATCGTATTTTCTTTGTTTGTATTTTTGTTTTAACTATTGGTGCACTGAGACATAGCAGGAATGTAGGTCATCTCACATGAAATTACATCCTAAAAGGGGAAAAAAAGAAAAAAGCCAGCTCCCTGTTCACACATCCTCAGCCTGTTTGTAGTGCTAACATTCTGAACTGTGGGCATGCGAGCTGTGTGGGGGTTTTTCTTTCTCTTATCTTTCTTCTATTACTGCTAATACAATCAAGTTTAGTTGTCCTTACCAAAAAAAAGGAGAAGTTAGAGGAATAAAAAAACAATTTAAAAGGCAATAAAAATAAAGATATGCTTGGGATTATCATTTATTACTTCTTGAATGCTGCCTCATTCATTTGGGAATATATAGAGAGGAATTTTTTGGTCTGAGAGCAAGAACAGTTTCTACGCACATGAGAAATTTTCTGCTCCTCATCCTTTATATAAAGGCCACAATACACGTAAAAACCAGTTAAGCTCCCAAAATGAGGTGTTGGTGAAATTTAAGTGATGTATTAGCTTAATTTTTTTTTTCCCAAGAGATACTTCCAGACTCAGCTAAATACTGAAGTCTACATGGAGCAAAATATCTAACAACTCAGAAGTTCCAGCACCTATGATTTTGTGGAAGGTGTAGAATAATGATGAATGATTAAGTTCCTTGCCTTGAGAGAAAGAATACATGCCAGTTAGGTTTTTTAGTTATTTTGCAGCACTGTCCACCAACTATAGATATATACTCCTTCTACCCAAAATCTCCAAACCCCATCAATTAGTAAATATCCCACCAACACCACCCAGCACAGTTCTACAGCTACATACTACAGATTTTCAGCAGCATTAAAATGCTCTCCAAAAACTTATTAGGGACGATCTTAAACCTTACTCATATCACTAATCACATTAAGCTCAATAATAATACAGATATGAAAAAAAGGCAGCCAGAAAAAGCTCTTAATTATACAGAGATAAGGCATTTGAAAGACAGCAACTGAGGACTCAGTTAATTACCATTCTGGTTCCTCTACTCAGCTGCGTTCTCCTCAGCACATTCATATCCTATGTGCAACAGTCATTACCGTACTCTACCAGATTATAGTGGTTTAAGTACTGAGTAAAGGAGACAGAAAATAGGTGAGAAAAATACACCAAAGAAAGGAGACTTGGCCAGGAGGCATTAATACTAACAGGCTGGACAAGGGACTCTGGAAAAGTCACGTCAAGAAGAGTTTGGGTGCAGTGCAGCAGCAACACAGTCACAATTACACACAGAATAAAGGACCTGAAGTACACTCCCTGCCTGGGAGTAGTTTAACTGCTTTGCTGACCCTTGCACTGACTACAGCAAAGCTGTGTTTGCTTTTTACCGATAAATGTGTGTTTGGTTGGCTTCACAACAGATTTCAAAAGAAGGCTTGCCGTGAAATGTCTTCATTTTAGGAGGTAAAATTACCATGGATTTTTCGTTCAGTTTCATATATAATTAAGGCCCAGAAAATTTCCCTCAAAAATCCATTTTAGTGAGAAATCAAAAAGGACTGAAGATTTATGTCATGCTCAACCACCGTCCTGTCAACCTATAACTAGCTGTCAGATTTGAGACCTCCAATGCCTGCACTAGCACAGCTTAGTAGCGATCAGCATATAGGACGTCTTTAGGCTTTTCTGGACACCAGGGAAAAGCCTCTTTTTTTTTTTTTTTTTTTTTCTTTTGTCACAGTACAAAACCTTCCAGTCTGCTTCAATGACAGCAGAGCAATGAGTTGAAGCCAACACCAAGGCAAGCTCCTGAGCATTGCCGCCTTCTATCAACATCCTCTTTCTCTGGAGTTGAGCGTAGCTCGCTGCCACTCCACATCTACTTCTGTTTAAGTTCCAAGGACATCTGGAGAGCACATCTGTTGCAGAAGAGCTGTACAGCTGGGTGTCCACAGTGTACTGGGCAAGAAGACTCCCAGAGGTCTCAAATATGTGTTGAAAAGCAGACCAGAAATTCCAGTACTCATGAGCGTCCATATGTCAGGGCCACAAGGGAGAGGAGAAGCAGATGTTTCTCATGTTCCTTTGGGGTCTCCCAGTTCTTTTTTCTCTCTCTCCTTCCCTCCAAAATACTGACATTACTGCTGGAGTGACAGGGGAACATGCAGCTGTAGATCTCCTGAAGTTTTGTGGATTACAGTCAACATCAATTTAACTTTTTTCTCCAAAGTCAGTTGGTCATCTTGTTCTGACCATCCTTTGCTCCAGCTGCTCGCTGCCAAGGGTGCTACCAGAGCTGGCAGAGTGAGTGTTGTCTAGAAGATGGTAGTCATTTCTGAGACCCTTGGTAACCCTTAAAGTTTTCAGAGGAGCAGGATATGCTTGCAATGGCTGCCCGGAGCTGTGAGCCCAGACACCACTTACGTACTTCTGTTTGGCTATTGATAAATTTTAGAAAGGTCTGAAATACTACAGCTTCAAAATAAACCTGACATTGTTTCAAAGTAAACCTGAAGTATAATTCTGAGAGGTGTCTGCAGAAATAATCAGCAAAGTTAAGAATTTTTAGTTGGTGACATCTTTTTACTTACAAAAATAAAATCATGGGAGCATATCCAGTGGAAGGAAGAGATGGATAAATCAGTACAGCAGGTGGAACCAACAGTTACAGGAAAATTAGAACCACATCTGTTGCTCATTTGTGGTGTAAAGTCATTACACAAAACAGAGAGAAGCTTGAATGTAAAAATTCAACTCAACTTTTAGCCACCCTAAAATTTGTTCTCCATTCCAGAAGTTATTTAAATGACTTCTACCAGATATTTTAACTGAAAGCTTTATAACCCATCCTCACTATGGCTTTAATTTCACAGACATCTCCCCATTCTGGTATCACCAGCCTTAGTCCTTCCCGTGGCTCTCCTGCTGTGCAGTTCACAGTGTATGACAGAGACTGAACAGTTCAGCTTTCTCCCAGCTTCATTACTGTTCAACCTGAGTGCTCAGCGTGAGGAGCTTGGCCACAGAGGTCACTGCACAGCTGTTCCACCTGGGAGAGACATGGGGGGAAAGGATGAGCTACTGCAGCTCGCAGACCACGTTATTGATGGCAAGAGAGTCTGGAGGCAGCCTTGATTAAGAAGAGCTGCATTCAACTGACTGCATTTTTCTGCAATTACACTCAATTGAAAAAGAGGGTTCCTTTGTCTTCGTAAAAAGCTTTTCTTATGCTGGCATAGTCTAAGCAGTACAACTAAAATAAGAATCTTAGCAAAATATATAAAACCAAAATGGGAGTGAAAATAAGAAAAAGACTATTTTAATTGTCGTAAGGTAAAAGGTATGTTACGTTGAGATCATGCTCTTCTCAGAGCTTCAGTACGTGAACTCCAGGAACAGCGAACAACGAGAAAAGGTACCCATCTTGTGAAATTTCTGAAGAGATAAAGTAGGAACCTGGCTCACATCATACTTATACCAGTGTAGAAAAAAAACAATAACAGTATAATCAGATGTGTAAACTGGAATATTCCTTGGCAGACACAAGAAATAACCCTTCCATTTTACCTGGTTTTAACTGGGATTTAGAGTGCAAGTTTCAATTGACTGCAACTTGTTTCATCTCTGCCAATTCTTTAAAATCAAAATGAAAAGGGTGGATGACTGTAAGTGTAGAAAACATGACCTACAGTGAGACTCTGAAGTAATTGGAATCAACTAGCCTGGAATGGAGAAGACTTGAACGGAAACAATAATAACTCTCAAATAAAGAAAGGAAATTATATATCATGACACGCTCCGCAGCCATAGGAGGCGTGTTGTTTTGACAAAGCTTTTTTCCATATGATTACAATGACGTTTATCAAACTAAAAAAAAATAACATTTGGGAGGGAATTGAGGAGGACATTGATTAGCTGTGTCTCATTTTCTCCCCTATTTCTGGATTTAAGAATCAGAAATTGAACATAGCACGATGATGACACATTTCTTTAGAAATTGTTTGGTAATGGTTCATCTCACTTGAGGTGGGTAAGGGATAGATTTTGTCACTTAATCGTACGCATGAAACATCCCTCAATAAAGGCTGCAAAGATGCACTGGAGGCAAGAATAAGTGGAGAAGTGAAGAGAGAAAGCTGCAGATGCAAGAAACTGAATGCAGACCCTGCTCTGCTAACAGGACCCAAGAGGGACCTCTTCTGAAGTCAGTAAAATCTCGCCAGCTTAAGTACAGTGTTGCAGAGCAGTCAGCCCTATCACTCCACATGTCACAATTTGTTCTGTTATCTATTAAGTTACCTCCATTTTTAGAGTTCAGAAGACCAGGAAAGCAAAAAGAGGAGACCAAGGTTTAATATATCCACTGTTAATATGTATCTCACGTCAAGCATTTATCTTCACCTCCATATAAAGGTTCATTTTTAGTACATTTTTTACCCTTCTAAGGAATCATAGAAAAATATATAATCATTAATCAGCTGAAGATACACTTTCCATCTGAGATAGAGAGACATACGGCAAGCCTTCTCCGAGCCAATCAATCATATTTTATCAGTAAAGTACTTCATTATTCCTACAGTTTTAAAACTATTCTGTTTTGTAGCACTTTTTTTTTCCAAGTATTCTTCCAAGGAATGAATCTATCATACACAAAACCTGGATAAAGAAGGCAGCTTACTGCCAGGAAATTAGTGGGATTGGCCTTTTTGTTTAAAAACAAGATCTTGCAAATCCTGAAACAGGTTTAAAAACCGAAGAGTCCTGTTATTATCATCACTACATCAATATTTGCTAGATTTACACTTTTACTTGTAAAAAACCAGAGGGACAAAGGAACTCTGAGTCAGGCTTTTTAACCTCAAAAATGGAAAAGATAGGAAGTGACCTTGAACAAAACTGCATCCCTGTATGTGTCAGTCAAGCTCTTAAACTTTGGAAGGAAAAAAAAAACCACCACAGTGATACTTTTCAAACACTTGCAGAGAAGTAAGAGTGCTATTTCATTGCTAGGAATCATAGAATAATTAAGGTTGGAAAAGACCTCTAGGATCATCAAGTCCAACCTACAATCAGCAGTATTTCAGTTACTCCAAAAATGCTAGCAGAGCTAACAGCTAAACAATAGTTGAGCACAACATGGGAAATAGCTGGGATCTACCCACCCCTTTTGTTATTCAAGACAAAATTCAGCTGCAACAGGGGAGATTTAATTTCCCTTCAGTCAGTAAAACGTAGGTGGAGTAATCAGGCTCCTCCTTGACTTCCATCACCCCTGGCAATACAGGAAAGCATGCATTTTTGGGGAAAGCTGACCTGATTTTCTCTGAAGGTTCAAGGAAGCCTTCTCATACCAAAAAAAATTACCAATCCAAAAAAACCCAAACACCAAAGAAACAGAACATAAAAAGCTGAAGATCCCTAAATAGAAGCAGCTGATGATATCTGCTCTATTACAGCCAGGAACTAATGCTCAAACATCTGAACACCAGCTGACATTCATGTAATTTCCCCCATGCTTGTCCTCTCTGCAGCTGCAGAACGATGCCTGCAGGAGGATTCCAAGGTTTCTCTCCTTATCTGACAGCTGTCAGTGTGACACAGACATAAAGGCAGCTCACAGGACACTCTCTGTTTATCTTATGCCTAGCAAGGAACAGAGCACACATGGAAAGTTCACTTCCTATTTTCAGTAATCATACAGCCTTTGCCAAAGGATGTTGCCTCAGCCATTTGTACATGAGCACAAATCCACTCAGCTGCTCCCTCAAATGCACCAGCACTTCACCTCTGCGACTTATTCTGGGTGATTGATGCAACATAATCTCTGCTTCCCTCCAGCATGTTGTACAAGAGAAAGGAAAAATGCAAGAATGAGGACTATTTTCCCCCAGTGGTTCAAAGTAGATCATGTTTCTATAACTGATTAGTATTGCTGTGCTATTGCATTTCTCATTAAAGTCTCTTTCTTGAAGCTAGGTACAATTTGCACCATGTTTTCCACTTGTTTAAGCTTCAAGCTGTCGCTCAAAAAATTAATTTTAGCTGGGTTCATCTTTCCATCACAATCTTTTTGTGACAGTGGTTGATTAATTCTATGTCATTGTTTGCTCTTCTACAAGATTAATTGCAGGATGAGAGAATATATGACATTCTGATGAGGGAATATCTCAAGTTATTGTAATTCCTCAATGCTCAAAAGCAAATTTTTTTCCCCCATCAAAATTCAGGCAACAAGCGATGTAGTGAAACTGGTTTGGTCTGTTATTGGATAAATAGTGTTGAGGAAGGAAAGACCTTCTTTAGTTGCTTGGTGAAGGTTTGCCACCATAGCACTCATTCCCTCCAGCTCCATTCTAGCCAAGACCTTAAAGTCTGAAATGTATCTCCTGAGCTCTTGAAGGGGACATTTTCACAGTCCAGATAGACTCACCAACAACAGACAGCTCTAGGGAAGGGCCTAGCATTAAGACAAACATTTCCTCTGGAATTTTATGCCGAGACTGAAGACAGCCAAGACTAACACAACAGATTTACCAAACTGCAACAAAGGAATGAACATAGAAACACCATCAGTTTTCACGTTGGTTGTTGCAACATAGTCTTCAGAAAAGACTACCTAATGCTCAGTGTAACACACAGATCCTGGGCTCTTCCTCAAGGATTGTACATCCCCTATTTCCCTCCTTTGAACTTGGCTAGTCTTTTAGGGTTTTATTTAAAGATGTGAACCACTGAGAAATCACAGAACGGTCACTCACAAGCTTCACATTTCCTGGCAGGAATTGCTGAGAGAGGGGTTTTCCCCAAGGCAGCTTGGCCCATTCCAGTCCAGGTGAGCTGACACCTCTGGTTTTAACGCACTTGAGATACAACACCTCTATGTGAGATCAGCTTTGGGACACTCTTTTAGCCTTTAATGGCATAAGATAAACAGTACTTTATATTCAGTCAACCTTTCATTGGTTTGCTTTAGTATATATCTATTTCCCCACAGAGGTGCTTTGCAAAGTACATCCTCGATACTGTACGATGCAGTCATACAGTCCTTTTCTCTACAAACTTTATTTACTCAGCTTTTATTCCATTTATTCTGCATACTGATTGTTTGAAAGAAATCCTACTAGTCAGACAACTGAATTGATATTTCTCCACTGTTTTTTTCACTTAAACTTGAATATAGACTTTCTGTTCCTCATTTACACCATTGTATAGAGAAATAAGAGGTTTTCCAGGAAAAATAAAAATAAAAGTAAATGCAATATATGCTTATAAAAATAAAATTTAAAAAAAAGAGACACAGATTTTTCCCAGACTGAACCACTGGAATAAACATTTAAAAATCCTGCAAGCAGACATTCTAAACTTGTTTTCATCTTAATGGCATATGACTGCTTCATGATCTTTTTTTCTATATTGCTTTAGAAACAGGGAATGGATGCCCAATACCAAGACCCACCAGCCTGTCCAGTTTCTCCTCTTTACTGCTTTCAATACTTAAAGTTTTCCAATGTGTCCTGTCATATCTTGTGAGGCAAAACTGCCTTCTAGAATTCAGCCCACAGAGGAAAGTAAACCTGATTTGCTTTTTTGAAGTCAGAAAAATAGATGCTGTACAGGGAACTGATGTACCCAATTGAGTGAAATCATTATTGACGTTAAAGCAATAATGTGATTTTGGAAGTCATCCAGTGACTTTGGGGACTTACTTTGTAATTTAATAGGAACTACATGACTAAATCCCATCAGGAGAATCCCATGAGTAACTTGGAAAATTTCAGTATAAAAATTGAAATTCGTTCATTCAGTCTGGGGAAAAAAAAATTAAAAAAATCATCTGTGTTCTTAATATCCAGGTAGCAATGGTGAAATCATGCCCTCTGTTGAAGAAGTGAGAAAAAGGAAGTGTGAGATGTTATAAGTTATGAAGAATAAGCCCTTTCTAAAGCTGTTTTCCCACAGGAATATTCAATGTACCCCTTCATCATAATCACCCTAATGCCACACTGCAATGCCCAAGGTGGTTGAACAATTTCTACAATTCCCCTACAGACTCAGCTCCCTCTGCCTTCCTGCACCACAAAGTAACCTATTTGGTGGAAAATTTGCAGCTTCTTGTCACAAGGCAACATCTGATAATCAAAATGTCATCTGTGTTGTGGTCTGTAACTAAGGAGAGGAATTAATGAGCCAAGACATATACATAAAGAAAAATGAATACTTAATTTTAAAAACTTCACATTTTTCTCCTTCAGTGAAAAAGCTTTTCTTAAGTATTTACTAAGACATCAGGATTTAACCAGGATTACTTAGATGTTTGAAGCTTGCTATTTGTTTAAATATCTTATAGCACGAGGAAAATAAAGTTGATGTATGAATTGCTCCCATGTTCACACTATGCAATTTTCCTAGTCTTGGGGCTCTTGGGTATTATATGAACAATGTTAGAGAGAATTAATAATTAGGTAAAACTGCATCCAGAAAATATATCTGGGTATATAAAGCAGTGTAGAACTCTACAAGAATTTTTTCCTCCCTCCAGGCCATAATGTTCATTTAGCTAAAATGTGCAAAGGTGAAACATGCATCAGTAAATCCGATGTGTAAATTAGAGACGCCTCACAACAATTTACATTTTTATATGTCTCTGAGGAAGTAGGACACTTATATTAGCTACTGCTGGGTAGCACATAAATAACTGCAGATCCAATTGCCAGAATTCCTGGAATATGTCAAAGAGCTGAATAGAAAGATTTATGAGAACTTCAAGCTTTAGATTTGAAATCCTTGCTATCTGTCAAGCTACAGTCTTAATACTAAATTCCTCATCCCCCAGACTGTCTGTAAATTCAAACTGAAGCTATAAAGCATTGTTAAAGGCTTTCATTTTTGCATCTTAAATTCCATTTGCATGTTCCGTTCAATATATTTTATTGCCAGGAAGTCTTTTGCGCTTTAAAGTAATTCAGCTCATGTCAGACCAACCTGCCTTACTTTTTTCTAATATGTTTTAATTATTTTTTCTTTCGCAGCAGAACAATGTTGACATTTTATTGTATTGCTTAATGCCAGATCAGATTATTTTCCTTCTGAAAAGGATTGTTAGGAGATTTTGAATCCTGTATTGGTTCACTTAACAGAGGAGATGTCACCTTTCTTGGATTGTAGGATGGTGGTCCCATGCCAGGGGACTGAGGATGGTGAGAACACCATTTGATAGGAGACAGCAAATTCCTATTTTTGCAGTTAACACTGGAATTACTTAAACAACATGGATACATTAATTGTCTTTGAAACTATATATACACACACACATTTATACTCACATATATGATATATACTTGCAGTTACAATAAGTTTCTTGCAAATACGTAATTGAACTCAAGAAAAGGCAAATGTCCAAGTAAGAACACGCAAATCTGCAGTGAACAAACTCTTGCTCTGCATGACCACAGTATTCACAAGCACTGAAGCATATATTTTCAGACATCCCATTATTCAGGAAATTGCTCTTCGACTTTCAAGTTTTTAATCATAACTTTATTTTTTTTTTAATTGGAAAAAGGCACCATTGTTTACTTACTGGAAAGGAAAATAATCCCAAGCTGAGTTATTGCTCAAATAACTTAATTTCTGAGGAAGTCCAGGAATGACTTAAGAGGCAACTAAAAGGGGTCTAAAGCTTTTCTGGATAGCTTTTGGATTTTAAGGTTTCAGATGGTTGGCTCTACACAAAAGCTGCGTTCTTTCTTAATTTTGTGATCAAAGCCACAACAATGTGACACAAAAATTATCTTAATAAGTTATGCTCATATTAATGTATACAAAATGTTCATACCTCAAAGTTACTATAAATTTTATTTACAGACAACAAAATTCACAGAAAAAAAAAGAAATACAGTAAAGACTGTTGACTGTGCCTCTTCAGAAGGTGCATCTTACTAAACAACGAAAATAACTTTAGTTTATAGATTTTTATTTCAAGGAATTTATGGTAGAAAAAAATATTTCTAAGTGTTCATGGAATCATATAAAAACCCCTCAACATCCAACTTTCAAGAATGAAGACAGAATTAAGGTTTCTGACCAATTCCTAGCATCCACTTCCTGAAATTCTTAAATTTGGTAAATTATACAATCTCTGAGAATGTTTCAAGCTTTTCTTTGTTATAAAAGAAAAAAGAAAGTGTAACTTTATAAAGCTGTGTAAAATGACATCTGCTAGGAATTTACAGACACTGCAGAAACAGCACACCAAAGAATCAACCAGGCAATGGAACTTCCTTGGCATATTTTCAGAGTTTCCACCCTGTCTGTCATAGGATATAAGAGAAATAAGATGATGCCCAGCATGCCAGAAAATGTTTCCAATTATTTCAATATCAAGTTTGCAGCTTGTGTAGACTTCACTGAAGTACCATGTAGTGACTGACTGCATTTTATCTACCCCTCTATTCTTCCCCCTTTAATCACCCAGATTCTTCTTGAGGTTAAATTTAAAGTCAACAGTAATTCTTAGTGCACAAAACCAAAATTTTGTGTCTAGTAAAATCATTGAAATATTGTTAGGACTCAGCATAGCATCCTGTCAGAATAATAACAACAAAGTCCTCTGTTCAGAGTCAGATTTCCAACCTGAACTTCAGTGCAAACTTGCCATTGCTGAGCAGCAGTAATTTCACAGGGCTTTAGTCAGAGCTGTACCTGAAGTTCAAAGCTGATAAAGTGAAAACACAAAGGTTTACTAAATTAGCTTACTGCAATCGGTTTCAGTATACAAGAGCAATGGTCATTACCTAAGTTAGAAAAACCCCAGGGATTATACAGTGTATCATACATTTGTTTGCATAAAAGCAGGAGAATAAGCTTTGTTGTTACTGTCTGGAGTAGAAGAAGCCAGTACAAGCCATTCTTGTCCTACTTAGAAAATTTTCCCATTCTCACTGGAATTTTAAACTCGAGTTCTTTGACTTTTTATGCACAAAGTCTGCCAAGGTGGGCTGAGCTTTCAAAGCAGCAAGAGCTGAAAGGCTTAAAAGTTAGGAAAAATGCTCGATTTCTCATTCCTAGTATCAGTTCAAGTTCTTGTGGTGTCAGTCATGTAAAATAACTCAAATGATTGAGCAAAATAATGGCTTGTCTTGTCAGTGAATATTTTGGCACTCAACCAAAAAACTACTTTGTTTGCTCTTCACATGCATTAAACACCAGTCTGAATAAAATACCCTGTGTTTTTACTCACTGTTTTTGAAATGATCCTCTACAAACTAAACTCTAATTATAAAAGGAATTCTTCTGCTTTTCCTTCTAAGCATACCAAAGCACATTTTGAAGTACAGTATTGAAGAAAGTCACTTTCAGAAACCGCACATTTGAATTATGAGAAGCTGACAAGCCATATGGAACCGCTAATTTCTAACAACATTTGAAGCTGCAAATCCATTTAAGGAAGCAGGAAAGGAAGGAAGAACATTTGCTCCATCCAAGTTCCATCACAAAGGCAAGTGATAGCCCCAAAACCAAAATTCTTAAGCCAAGGCTTGCAGGATTTTAGCAGTGTTAATTATGTTGAATGAAATCAACGTGAACCTTAACATACACTTGACGTCATATCATCTACAGAAATTGTTAGATTCTGCCTAATCTAAAAATAAAGAAATGATCACGGAAAAATGAAAATTATGAAATATTCCAGGATGCTGTAGGGGTTCTGGCCCTGCTATCCGCTTTCAGCTTAGGATGAAAGACTAGGAGTTGGCACAAAAAGGTGCTCAACATCAGTTAGAAGCAGCAGGTCTGAGGCCACTTCACCTCCAGGTACGATAACAGGTTTTTAAGCTAGTCACCTTAGATACCTACTGCAATGTGGGAAAACAGAAGTCTTACACGTCCTTGCACACAGGCTGCTGCTATCGTAACGTCCAAAGATTTCTCAAATTCAGTTATGGAGTAGAAAGTGCTTCTGTTATTGAACTCTGTTGCCAAATCACCTCCTAAACAAGTACCTTCTTTTCCTAGTGATGACATGGTCCAAGAAGGATGCGAAGAGTGGAGAGATTGGAGCTAATTAAATTGTTTGGCTTTCAGCTTTTTGGTGTTTGTTGTGTATTTGTGGGTTTGGCTTTTTTTTTTCTTGGACTTTGATCAAGATTTGCAGCTGTGGGAAATCTCATCCCGCTTTCTGGGTAACATCAGTGTTCTTAGATAGCACTCTGAATTAAAAGCCACCATCACATAGGCATCCTATTCACTCTTCAACAATTTACTCTTCGGGTTTATTCTATGAAATGTTTCAGTCTCTTGTCTGTCTGTAACAATAGTTTTGAGACATTTGACAGGCAGCTTGGAGAAGATTATATCCCGATATGCATCACTAACTGGTCAACAGCAGGGAAAGTTCTCGAGCTTACTGCAAGCTTCTCCTAGGTGATCTGCACCATAACTTGCTATACCAAGCCTACACTTGCCCTGGATACCCCTATATGCTCATTTTTTCCCCTGATTTTACTGGCTGGTGCATGAGAGCAATGACATTGTTGTCCTCATTGTTCTTATCCATCCTCTTTTTAGTGTAAAATGCCCATAGAAATACTCAGAAAATGTAATATCTGCTCACCTCCATGAAGACTAGAGATGGATTCTAAGCATAGGATAAGAGAAATTCCATATATGCTCTGTTCCCACAATTGTGGCCTCAGTATTAAGCTGGGGGCTTTACCTCAAAATGCCTTAAAAATAACTATGTGTCCCTGACATCTTCAGGGAAAGAAATGAAGAAAAGACAAGCCAGAGAGAGAATATCAAGATTTCAAGTTTTATAAATAACTTTGAAATATACTCTTCATGATTTGTTTTAGAAATGCCAAACATCCCTCTAAGTAGAAACTATTTTATATGTATTAGTAAAATATATTTATAAGTACATCTTTTCTTTTTTTTTAATGTCATGTTCAGAAGGTGGATTTTCCCTACAGCCATCACTTCCCCAACAAGAACATGCTTCAGTGCTCAATCCTCTCCTTCGCATGGGTTCTGAGAAGGGATTAGGCCCCCCTTCAGCTACAGCAATGCAAATGCAAACTCACTCCCACTTGTTTGGGCTGGATGCAAAAGCCATATTTCTGCATGACCAAGATTTTCCTAAAGTATTACCATCCACAAAGGAAGTATTACCTTCCCTAAAGATGAGGACAGCAGTGTTATTGTTTCTCTGGCCAAGTCTCCCCAGAGGAGTGCAGAGCTTCTCCTGGTGGACCAAGTGTCTGTATGGAAGCAGGAACCAATCCTGCCTTCGTGGCTCATCAGAGCAGCACTGGCAAGAGTTCTTGTGGTTTTCTCCTTTGGAGGAAATTTTACAAAGAAACTATAAATTGTGGAAGAAAGGAGAGCACAGGATTTCTCTGCCACGCCAGTGTTATCCAGAAGTTGCCTTTCCCCTGCAAACACCTGCGGTAGCATTAATCAGTAAGCATGGTTTTGTTTTCTTGGAAAAAATACAATTCAAAGAGCTCTTTTCCAAGCCTTTTAATGACAGGTTTTGGCTTCTTTCCAAACCTTTTGCTTTTTTTTTCTACCTGTATGTAGTTATCCACATATCCAGATCAATTTATTACCTTATGCACATTCTCTCTCGTTTTGCTTTCCCTTAGGACCTTTACATTAAGATGACGACTCAGACTGCTCAAAACACCCAATTGCAAATGCACTTTGATCAAGCGATGACTCAAGGAGATTCAAAGATTACTTCTACAGGGAAAGACAAGGCAAATTGATCAGTGCTGTCACTGGTGAGAAACAGCTCCTGAAGGAATAGTCCTAAAATGCATTATCTTTAATGTAATCAAAGGAACATTTCATTTATTTTTCAAGTGCCTTGCAATATTTGTTAGTGCTATCGTTTGAGGGGGTTACGGGGACAACCGTTAATCACACTGACTAGACAAAAACTACATTGTTTAATTAAGGTTATCCTACTTCATTTGGTAGGATTTTTTCTAACTTGGTGTATGCATAAATTATTTTTTAAATACTAAGAGCATAGGTGTAAATAATTTTTCAGGGTAGCGGTGTGGAGACTAAAGCTGTGGAAGTGTTGCTGGTCTAGGAAACTCAAGAATAAAAAGATATTTTTCTTACCACCTCATGACACATTTAGATTGAAATGCCCATGGCATGGTTTTTCCAGGAGGCATGAAGTAGATAATCCCCCCATGGATCATCCAGCCAGCATGAGTGAAAATTTGGTATATTGCCTAGACACTGCTCAGGAGTCAGTGATCAGGAGGAGTTTGCAGCCTTCTACCTATTTTTCCATTTTGGCTTTGCACTTCTATAGGAAGGGGATGTAGCTGCAGCAGCGATGGAGGGGATGATGGTCTCCAGAGGCAGAGCCCTTCCCCTCCCTAAGAGGCAAGGCAGCTGAAAGCTCTTCAATCCATGCAATCCGCACCTGGAGCTCCCCCAGGCAGGATGGCAGATGTAGGAACAGAGCTGAAGCACTGCACACACCGCAGAAAGCCCCACATCCACATGGGATGCAAGGTTCATACACAAGCTAAGCCGTGCTTTTAACAGGCTGACCCAAGACAGGCATTGAATGCTTGGGCTGAACCAAAAGAGCGTATTTCCTCTTTTCTTAGGTATTCCCACAGGCTCTAGGAAGCAAGGTAGCACCCAAGCTGGCTCTTCCTTATGACTTTCATTTCTGTGGCAGTGATTCATTATCCTTCTGTTTTATCCACTCTGAGGTGATGATGGCATTCACTCGTTAAAGAAAAAGAAGTTTATGAACGAATGGACAGTTGCATTTATATAGCTAAGAGATAGAGCAGGAAAGGTAAGGAAAGGACATCTTGAAAAGTAAAGTTCTTGAAGGGGAAGACAGTGAGTAAGATTAATGGTACTTTTAGGGATCTTCCAGTGGTTATTCCTTGTGTGACAATTCACAGGCACAAAATTAAAGTTAAATCTTTAACACCTTTAAAAGGGGAAGAGATGGAGTCTGAATTGCTTCTGTACATTCTGGATGTCAAAGGACATTAGATGTAAATCAGGAATCAACCGCAACCCTAGAATAGCTCTAGAAAAGAAGAGCATAATTAGAGATTAAAATCAGGATTGTACAGAAGGAAAGAACTAAACACTAGAGAGGCCTGACTAGTAAAGTCAGGGCAAATGCCTGTAAACCAAGTGAGAACACATCCTTCCCTGTCCCTCTGCAAGCTATACGGTTCCCTAGAAAAATAATTTGCCTCTGTATTCCACATTTCAATGCCAGAACATGATGTTCCTTGTCCTAGTATAAAACCAGAATAAGTGCATGGAGCTTTGCAGAGAGGTTTTAGATTTATAGCTGTTGTAAGTAAAAAAAAAAAAATCAGTGTGATTTTTCTCCCCCTCAATTTCAGAGGTGCTCTTTTATTCGAGAAACTATATTGTCAATAATTTGTTTGCAGCCCTTTGTCTCTGAGCTCTACAGTAAGACAGTTTGATTTAGAGCCAGCCTTTACTCTTCTCACTTGCCTTCTGTGAAATCTACCCCACTCTCAAGAACTAGACTTAAATTTACTTATGTTTTAGTGAAAAAATGCCTGATAAATAAACCACTTATTCACTAGCATGACAGTATCAAACCATCAGCAAGACTTCGGATTTAGGTGACTGATATAAATATTTCATGGCATTCATATCTTTGTTTTCCTACAATAATACCGTGTTTGAAAGTTTTCTCTTTGGAAACACGGGCAAATAAGGAGTTCTTTTTCCAAGATATCAACCCTTGTTTTGCCATCACTCACGTTCACACCAGTCATCTTACTCAAGCAGAAAAGTGAAAATGGAAGTAGCACTTTAAGAAAATAATAACAAAAAAAAGGTCTTAGCTTGGTGATTTGAACAAAAGCAATGCTGTGCATCCTCACTCTGTTGCAGAAACAAGAAAGCAGACACATTTTGTCTGTTTTTCACTCACAGCTACAGCTGTGGGTGCAGCTGTAAGCAAGGGCTGCTCCCACAGAAAGTACTTGCACAGGATGAAGATCAGAACAGGTATCATTTTAAAATTCCACATGAAAACAGGTCAGGTGAAAATACAGTTTCTAAGGATAGCTAAATAACACTACAATGTTGAGTTCTCACCTCTTCTTTGCTCATATTGTCCCCTCGCAAAAAAAAAAGTATAAATAAATCATATTACACAACATTTTCACGAGAAGGTAGGGGAAGGTTATAAAGGATACTCACATGTAGAGCACTTGGTTCATGAAAACACCATTTAATGAGCCATAACTATTGCTGAAAACACAGAATTAAACTGGCATATGTGCAGTAATAGCGCACCAGCTATAGTTGGCTATTAAGGAATATTTAGTCCACTTCCCAAAACTGTTACAGAGAAATGGTTTGCTCCTAATTCACCTAACTACAGCTCTAAAGTCTCCTCAGGGAGCTCAGCTTTAATGGATCTCTTCTGTCAAACAGCACTAACCAGGTTCAACCTGAACTGATCCTTGGGGTCACCGAGGTTGAAAATGCATAAAACTGCTTTAATATTCTTGAGCTTGATTATAGGTTTGTAACTAGTCATGCCACTTACTTGAATTGCAATGCAATTCCCTTCCACCACACACACAATCTGCATAATGAAAAAGGGATTAAATTCTTCTATTTCAAAGAGCTGCATAATACTATGAGGAAAAACTGGTGTGGGAAAAAAAAAAAAAAAAAAAAAAAAAAAGGGAACGTTTAAACTAATTTCCTTTAAANAAAGAGGGCATGCTTATACTAATTTCCCTTCAAGATTTCATTAAATTCAGCAACAGCAGCTGCATTTACAAACAAAATATCACTTTTTTAGGACACTGACTCCAAAGCAGACTATATATGTACAACTCAACATCATGATTATTTTGAGTGTAAACAGATTTTAAGAGTCCGCTTCCTGGGACGGGAGGAAAACAAGAAGAAAGAACATATATAAACAACATTTTTTTTCTCTTTAAAATGCATTAAAGCATCTTAACTCTTGCCAAAATCTTGTAGTTGAGGTTACAAAAAATTGGAATAAATAGGAAAAATTTCACCTGCTCTGTACTGGTTGTAGTAAAGGGCGAGTAATAAGCTGCTGAGTTCCAGGATTTTTTCGCAATGATCCTGGTTTCATGCCATTAACCACGGGAAAGAAAGAAAAAAGGAAAAAAAAAAATGGAAAAATAGCTTTCTGAATTATGTATTTCATGTATTTCCTACTCAAAGCAAGTGCAATGCTGTTTGTTCAAAGAGGCACCTGATAAGTCAGGCTGAAAAGAGAACCAAATAAAACCATTTCTGGAGGCTGGTGATTTACAGGTGGAGCAGCAGTAAATCAGTTATGGGGAATGGAAACAAGAAATGAGCTGAGGACTTTGAGACAGAGAAAATGAAGAGTAAGGCCAGGGAAACAAAACGTGTCCTCAGTGGGAACAGGACAAATTTCAGCAAAAGTGCTCTCATATGTGCTACTAAGTAAAGACCTTGTCAGAGCAAAACAGTGAGACCCCAAGGCATATACATTTCTGGTCCCAATCTGATCACTAACTCCCTCCACAGCCTGGAACAAGTCACTCCAGATGAAGTGAGCAGCAAAAGTTCAAATGACATCTTGGCAGCGGGCCTATAAAACTAGGTATGGGCTCCCACTGGACTATTTTCCCTGATTCTCATGGAAAGTTCACAGTCCGTGCCACGGTTGGATTTAACGCTCAAGTTACCTGGTTAAGGCTTATTGCATCTGTCACAGACCTGCTCCCTGTCACTAAGTCACCCAGGCTGTCAGGGCCATTAGGTACATTTGAAAAACAAGGCAGACGGCAGCAGCGCAGGAACAGGAGAGCAAAGCTCTGAACTGGCAGTGAAGGCAGAGCTGGCTTAAGCATCTCTTGCACTGCACGGCTAAAACTCAGGAGACAAGATGCAATGATTGACTTGTAGTCAGAAGAACTTCGGATGAGTTAAATATATAGAGGTCAGCTTGCAGGCTGATTTGGTAAAAAAAAGTATAGAAGACAATAGGAGAAAGGGAACAGTTGAGAAAGGACTTTAGGAAGGTTCAAGGCAAGTAAAATATTTCTTCAATACTGAAGCTGACACTACTTGTTTTATACTACAGTGTCTTGGGCTGTTATTGAGCATCCCTGACTGTATTAAGTAGCAGAGCTACTGCAAGTTCAGGAAGTTGGCCTCTGGATGTATGGAACACATAGAATAGAAAGGAAAATACAAGAAAAAAGTGAGGAAACCTTCCTTCAGATAAGCAAATACTTTCTTATTTAATGTAACTGGAAATCTTTCAAATAGCACCCATCGAAACCACTTCCACTTGTTTTCCACATATTTTCTACCACAACAACATCAGGATTTAAGATGCTTACAGTTTATTCCAACTTTAATTTTCTTCACAAATTCTTCATCTCTGTAGCAACTTAAAAGATGCAGATGCATCCCTGGGAAGGTTTCCAACTGGATTTTGCAGAAAGTGAGACATCCAATCCTTCCCGAGCTGAGCTGGGCTTTCTAATCGATGATAATACCACACACAGGATCAAAGACGAGCTTGGAATAAATACTGATGTGTAGAGTTGTATGAAATGTTTAGGATGCAGATGGTTTCTGTACCTCCCCACAGACTCCTGCTGAAGATAGAAACCGCTGATCCTCGTATTTGATTATCCCTCAGATCGTCTATAGTGTTTTACCCTTTGATGCAGCTGAATGCTCTGCTTTCTTACATGGGTAACTCACATTCATATTTATTTTTAATGGTTAGAGAATGCCTTTCAAAATCTAAATATACAAGTAAATGTTCCATGACTAATATTGTTAAACTAGTATTTTATCACCCAAAGTATTTTCTCCAAAGGCCTGGCTT
This sequence comes from Baryphthengus martii, assembly GCA_013396935.1. Lineage (NCBI taxonomy): Eukaryota > Metazoa > Chordata > Aves > Coraciiformes > Momotidae > Baryphthengus > Baryphthengus martii. The sequence goes on from VWZK01004122.1 coordinate 351,032, forward strand.
TTATCTCTGTTTCATAGCATCCAAACAGCAAATCCTGATACTTTATCTCTGCTTCTCTGGGTGCTGCAACAAAGGAAAATACCAGCTCTTTCGCTCTTAGTGTAGGTCCAGACTAACTGTTACAGAGATTGCCAAACACTAGGTTATTCATCTGTTCAGCTTATTGTCTGTTAACTCCTGCTAATTTTCATGGGGTAATGAGCATTTAAAAATGCTACGGAGAAAATTGAATTACAGAATTAAGCTGACCATGATACATCTGACTATGTAAAGTAGATGTAATCCTTTATGCTCAGGCAAACCAGTTTCAGGCAGGGATGTAGTTTAATCTCAGAGGGAGTATATGAAAGCTGATGGAAATGACATTTTTTTCTAATATTTCTCTGTATAATCACAGCTTTTAGAACAAAGCTCAGCTGAATTAGCTACATCAGGTAGAATATTACAGAAACAGAAACTTCAAATGAAATATAAACTAAATGACTATTTAACTAATGCAACAAACAAGCATAAGCTTATAATAAGACGCCAAACTCTGTAATTTCTAATATAAACAGTAATATCTTACTTCAGTGACCAATTGCCCTTTCCACAATATGAATTCTTAGTGATTATTGGAAAAAAACCCACATTTCTTGAGGAGATTATTTTGGCTTTAATCACATGGATAAAGCCTATGAGGAAACAGTAATATAAGTTGTAATTCATTCATTTTCTTTCAGCTCTAGAATTTATTCTGGCTGAGAGATTGACCAAGACAGTTTTCATTTCATGCTCGTAACTTTGTATTTCCCTTACTATGGAATAAAGCAATATTTTTTGTTACTCTTGCTGAAGTTATTATTCTTGTGTTAAGATCAAAATTGCAAATACAAACAGAATGGTTTCATTCATAATAAAAGAAACATAAACCCCCCCATTTTTCTCTGAATTATGATGTTTGAAATGTGTGTTTGTTCTCTCAAAAGTATAGTTCATTATACAGTATAAAGCAATATTCCTGAACTGCAGCACTAGAGCCTTAGCAGAGCCCTAAAGGCCAGAACTTGCAGCTTTACCCTATAGCTGCTGAATAATAATAATAATAAACAAACTTGCACCCAGAAATTCAGGGTTCGTGCCCAGTGAAACTCTTTCAATACTGGCTTTTGGAAACATCTATCAAGTAAGAAAGTCAATGTGCAGAAGTGAGAGCCCTTGTATCTAAGGAGAACCCTGCTGATCATGGTAGTGGAAGTATGTAGTATAATTAAAGAAGTAATTTCAGTATTACAGGATTTCCCCATTTCACTGTGGAACAAAAGAGAGAGACTCAGACATTTCACAAAAGACATACAAAAAATACAGGTAAGCAAAGATTTGTTCCACGATATTGCATCACAGCTGGACATCAAGGCATTTCACTGTTTTGGGGGTAAAAGACCAGATCAGGATAAGGATGGAGATCCTGAAGCTCCTAATTTTCCACCTAAGCTCTCACGCCCCAGAAATCAGCCTGCGGAGAGTACCTACGGTTTATACAAAGCAGCATCATTCTGACAAAATCTTCCCCTTCCCAGAGAATCTCTTGCACTGTCACTCAAAAAATCAGCATCATGCTCTTGTCAAGCAAAACTCTATCTGGAAAGCAGCCTTTCTGCTTTGGAAACTGCGGCCAGACATTCATACTGTATTTTAACTCTTCACTGGACTTACAGCATTTCCAAAATTAGTCCAGTAACAACCTGTAATGAACTAAGTCCAAGTCCAGCTTGCTGTTCACATTCTGAGCAACACTGGAACAGCTCAGGAGATGCAGAGTTTCTCTTCTCAGATCATCTCTGCGATTCTCTTGGCAGATCAGCTCTTTGGCAGAGGTGGTTTCCCTTTCAAGTAGCAATCTCACAGGAAAAATTTGGGCGTTTTCTATTATTTCTCTCGTACACATTCATTTGCCAAAGACAAATAGGATCCAATTATTCTTCATGCAGAGTCATAGCTTGAGAGAGGGGCAGGGTAAGCGCTCTCTGGCAGCTACCTGGAGACAGTAAGGAGCAGCCTTGCAGAGCTACTGCCGCCAGCAACATTTCCTGATATCTCTTGAATCATAATATGTATTCAGAGCTGCCTCTACAGGTCACAGCTCATCACATGCAGTTGTAACATTCACAATTCCCCTTTACTTCTTGCATTTGTAGTCTATACACAGCAAGGTTTGGGCTGTCTAGGTTTTTTTGAGTTGCTCAGTAGCCCAAATCTAGACAGCGAGGAAAAGTTAAAATTTCAAAAAGGTGGTTTTTTGTTGTTTTTTTTTTGTTTTGTTGTCTTTTTTATAAATTATTTTTAATATTGTGTACAGGCTTCAGTCTGCATTACAGATCTCAACGTGGGAAGGTTCAGAATGGTAGAATAAGAGGAGTTATTTTTTCAGGGCAACAGAGAATAACTTATTTTTTAAAATGAGGGAGATGGATACCAAAAAGCAGCACTGAAAGACATCATATTTTTGTTTCTGAAAGAAAAGAGATTTTTGCCTCCAGTGGGTTGAGAAGGCTGCACTTCACAGTCCTCAAATTGAAATAATTTGAAAATTTGAATTAATTAAATAAAAAAAAAAGAAAAAGGTCAAAATACTTCAATAACACCAAAGCAAAACCAGAACAAATGATTCAGCTTGTCTCCAAGTTAAATTCTGGGGAATAAGGAAGAAGCATTTTAGCTAAATGCAAAGAAAATAGTAACAAAAAAATTAACCCCAACACACACCCTGAAGCAGTTATTTTTGCCTATCAAAACCAAGTACTTTTTGTATTTTTTACTTTCCTCTTAGACCTGGTTTTTTTCATTTGACATCTGAACTGACACATCTGTTTAGCCCTGGAGGGGAGGGAGTATGAAGTGGGGATGGATGAGAGGCAGAAGGACACAGCACAACCAAGAAACCCCATCCCTTATTGCGAGGACACAAACTGACGCCAAGGGGGCACAAAAATCTATCTGATAATAAATCCCCGATTATCTTGTCAGCTCTAAAGAGATCCTGAATATGCAAAATCGTGGAACAAATCTTTTCTTACATCTTCCTAAGACATCACCCACTGCCATTGCCACACTATACTGCGGGACTTGGGATAGTCAAGAGAAAGTGAGTGTTAAATTAGAGCAAAATTACAGTATCCTCACGTAGCTCATTTTATGTATTATTTGGAAGAAAACGTAATGAAGAGCTTTCCATCCACACAGAAGACCAGAAGGCACTTTCAGAAGTGCACTTCATTTCTGAGATTGTGTACTGAGCTCCAACTGAAATTTCATCTCAGTCTCACTGATTCTCCCCGCCCAGGATCAGAGATTTTACAAGATTAGCACTAAGCAGCTATACTAATCTTCATCTTAATGGCATTACTGATGCCCTTCCAAGGCAATTCAAACTGTTTGTTAAGCATTAGCGAACCACAAATCCAGTATGTCTCTTCTTCCTCTCCCAGAAGGGACCCTGGCTCTGGGGACAGTGTCACACGTTGCCCTGTCCCCTCTGCACCGAGGAGCCGCTGCCTTTCCCAGAGCTCAGCCATCTGCCATCCCACTGCTCTGGCAGTAGTGGAAAATTCCTTTTTGTCTGAAAGGTGAATTGCATGCTAAATCTAGCTGACAGGATGAGGAAACATCCTAAAACAAATTAGCAAGACAGCAAAGCAGAGCGAACAAGTTATAAATTACATTAGCCATCCTAAGCGTCCCTCCGGCCTTGACTCTTGCTCTTTGCTTTTAATCTTACAACAGAATAGTTGACTCTGTTAGTTTCCTGATTTTTTTTTTTCTGTTTCTTTTAGGAGCAGAACTTTAGGAGCAGTGGATTTTAAGCAGTGATGTCTCCAACCAGATTCAATGGCACGGCCCATTTGAAACTCCGGTAGGAGTCACAGCATTATTAGCAGAGAAATCCAGGTACAGTTATCAACCCTGTGTAGCAATTTCTTCCAGAAAAACACACCCACCTGCCAGGAGGCAGATAACAAGTCCTTTGCTAACCCAGAGGAACAAAAACATGAGCAGACTGATTGTTTGTAGCTCGCTTTCAATCATACATGTGATTTTGCTTCTATTTGCTCCCATGCTGCCTCCTTTCCTACCTGCCTCTATTTTTCTTACTTAGTTTGCTGGACACAAATATCCTTCCCAGTACAGTGTAACTACACAAAACCCCCCACGGATTCGATGATGTATCTAATACAACGTGATGCCATGAAGACAGGTTCATTTAAAATCCCCACTCAACATCAGCTCGTCAGCACGACAGGAGGATGATGGAACGCCTAATGAAATCTTTCATGAAATTTAAGTTCTTTTTTTAAGGTATAAGCTCTCTCACATGAATTGGAAGCTGGTAATTTGATCTTTTACTGCCATCCTGAACACAAGATGAAAGACCAGTTTTTGAGACTCTTCCTATCCTGGGACTGCAGAGGCACTCGTGTGATCTGCTCCTCTCTGACTCAAGAATTACTGCAACAAGAACGATGTTGAAAAGAATAAAAGACACTTCTTGTCACTTGAGGTTAACTTGCACTTTGTCAGCAGCTGTATAAAGGCATCGAGGACACTTTGTTCGTGAAAAAAAAAAAAAAAAAAAATCATCCCAAACTGCATCTACCACTGTTTGTGAAATTATTTTCTGTTTCTCTGCCTGAAATGCTATTTTCAACTAAAGTTTGAAAGGATTTTGCCAGAACTCTCCCTGATGTTCTCCCAGCCATAAAGTCTGAAGTCTTAATTTGGAGAGAAGGTTCTTGGAAATCTGAGGAACACAAAAATGGTGCCATGCAGAGGACTTTCTCCATTCACTTCTCATCGATGAGGTATCCATTTGTTGTGCAAAGAAGCAGAAATAAAACAATTATTGTTCTGCATCTTTAATCTGCATAGATATGGTTCAATATAACAAATCTGGAGTTGCAGTGTTAAATTCCATACAAGACTTCAAGAATTTGACTTTCAATGGCCCTCACAACTACACGCACAGTTCAAATCTCTTAAGGAATTACATCCCTAGCACCTCTAAAACAACAGAATGAATTTCATAGCTGGAAATATCCTGAAAATGGCCATTACAAGAACAGTAAAAGAATTGTGAGTTCAGAAACAGTCATTTTCCTGACCCAGCTAACTTTGAAATACTGAAGTTCCACGTCAAGGATTCCGATACTTTCCTGTGGGATTGATTTTCAGAACTGCTTAGTAGGAGCAGTGAAATATGGAAATATCTTTTAGACTACAGAAAAACCTCATGTTAGAGTTAAGCACCCTGTAAGTTCAAAATCCCATATACGTTCATGCTTCAGATGCTTCAGCTGTGCCCGTATAAATACTGCTTTGAAATAAGCAATGAGTTTATCCTCCGATTTTCATCTATTTAGTGAAACATAACGAAGCATGACTAACAGTACCAACAAACATTTTCTTGTCAGGAGTTTCTTTCTGTGACTCCGGCTTTCACAGGTTGCAGATGTTCCCATCTGCTCCAGAGTACTTATTTGAACCTTATGTCTGTACTCCTCATTCTTTAAAGTCACTCTTCTCTTCTACTTGGTCGCTGCAGTGCTAAATATTATATCCATTTAAGTACTCTTGTTGGGGTGAAGTTTTTGGTCTAGATCAAGAGGCAGGAGGTAGAGAGAGTCACTGCTAGCTCACACTGAAGAGCAGGCCACTAAAACGGGGTTCATGGGCTGTGACCATCAAGATTGTTTTTGTCATCTCCTAAATGCACAAGGAAATACTGCTCAGCATTGCCCATAAGGAACATGTTGGTTAGTAGTTCAGCTTCTGTATATCCACAATGGCTAACTCAGCTGAGGCTGTTTACTAGGGCAGTGAGTTAGTCACCTTTATGGTATATTTGCCTTCCTCCTGTGAAAACTGCTTTGGAATGTAATGTTCAAAACAAGACCTTTCTTTGCAGAAACACACACACCCACACAGCACGCACTGAGTTTGCCAACAATTAACCAGTCAATCTGTAGGTAAACTAATAAAATAGGCCTTAAAGAAAAAAAAAATAATGTTTCTATTTAAATGAAAAATTACAGAGAAATTAGTATGACTTTTTGCCATGTGCCGTATACATTTCTTTGAAGACAACATGATCTATACCTTGAGAGGATCAATTATATGAAAGTTGTGATTAAGACTTGACTGAGAGCAAGCTCTTTGCTGTTACTCTCACATATCTCAAAGTAACATTCTTTTCAAAAGTGCTTAGCAAGGTTGAATAACCTCATACTTCTGTTGAGAGCAACCTGAAACAGAAAGAAGGTCTTAAATATAATTGAGTTGTGGCTTTTTCATTCTTTCCATTCACTTTTGTGTAAATTGTCCAAATAAATAGCTTTAAGAACTTAAATCAGATTGGTCATCAGCCACCGTACACTTTGGGCCAAGACATTGCCCTAAATACATTCTGCATTATAGGTTTTACCTGCAACACAGCTAGAGAGAAAGCAGCTTATGGATCCATCTCAAATTCCAAGAGGCATCACCACACCAGGATGGTGTTTGCAGAATTCAGAATACTGTAAACTCGTTACCATGGCTGCTCTCTTTTGGATTGTTCTTGCATTTACTTTCCTCAACTTCTTTTTTTGACATTTGCACTTCTTGACTCCACACCTGAATAAATCTCCGTGCCCTTTCCAGTTGTTACAACTAATCGTCTTCCTGCAAAAGTGCAGGAGAGCTTGAAAGTATCAAAAAAAAAAAAAATCAAAACTAGACATTTTGAGAATACCAGAAGTGGTCTTAAATAAAAAACCAAACCCAACCAAGCAAAGACCAAAACAACAAAACTACAGCTGCCGCATGCCTGCAGTTCTGTACTGTAGGTAGCTCTAGGGTGAAGGACGTGGTCCCTCCAGGTGCTAGGTGCTCTGGCTGTAATTTAGCTTTTCATTGTCTCAGAGATCAGCAGATAATCACTCACAGAGTCAGTCTCACTATACACATTCTCAAGGGTTGGGGTGGCTTGGAAGGAGATTACAAGATCATTATGTGATTCAGCAGTATCAACTCAAATGATTGTTAGGAGAAAAAAAAAAAAGCATAAAGCAGTGATCATATGTTTTTAGCAGTTCTCATATTTGGGACAGCAAAAAGTCATTCTAATCTTTCAGGCATACAAAGTGCATCGTTATACAGCTTGGACACCTCAGATTTGCTTGAATTAAAATTCATTTCTATGATTACTGCAACTCCTGAATTATCGACAAATGTTTTATTTGAAGAATTTGTTAGTTCTCCAACAGCAAATGGCCACAAATGTGCAAGACAGATTATGCCTACAACATTGCCAAGCAGAGTTTTGCCTGGTACAGCACATTTTATTTCTGAAGACTGAAATGTAAAGCTCTAAGAAAGGAACAGACCCAGTTACAAAATGTACAATAACATCCCATCATAAATTAATGATCTGCAATATCATACTGTGAATGCTTCATTTCTCTTTTCTTCTGCCACATGATACTTTCTGGTTAAAAAAAAAAAGGAAGAATAAATGCAAGTTGAGTGGAGAGCTGTATATTTTGATAAACTGTCATGACCTTTGCCATTGAAATTTACATCTAAATGTTTCCAAGACTTTTTATTTAATTGAGAAAATGAATTAGCATTTGGAAGGTAAATGCAACCTTTCTGGAAAAGATGACCCCAAAGAAAAGAAAAGTAAACAAAACAACAAACCACTGTTAAAATTATATAATTAAAATTACATTTGGAATGCAATTTTTGTTTATACAGTTTCCTTTAGTTGAAAGTCAGGTTTTATATGTCATGAATATGAGCAACATGAGCAACAGGACAACAGATGTACATCCAGTGGACTGCAGAGGTCTCCATTAAGGTGCCCTGAATTCCGAATGAAGCCAATCCACACATCCTATGAGCAAGCAAATATTACACAAACCTCTCCTCAGAGAGACGTGGTAGAAAAGAAGCCAGGCAAAGGGTGTTCAGCCTCAGTTTGATCTATTATTAAGAAAGCTTAAATGCTTTAGGTAGGTAAAACAGTGTTTAATATTACATACTATTTTTTGTTTCAACTCCTTGAGTTTCCTTTCAACCTGTATTTATGTTACACTTCAAGTATTTAAAACATTTAAACCTCAATCAGCTGTAAAAGCCGTTCTGTCACTTCTACAAACGGTTTCTTTTAACATGACACCCTGAACCAGAGGAGAGCTGAATGTTTAGATTGGAACAGTAAATGTTCTGCCAAATCAGTTTAAAGGGAGAATTACACCTTGGATTCCAATGTGCCAAGTGGTTGGCTAAAGGCAAAGTAAGATACCACCATAGGGCCTAATCTGAGATTCCTACTTAGAAGGTCAAACAGTCAAACAAATTATCCTGGGCCAGTGGAGCTGTGGTAACCGTGTGGGCAGCTTCAACCAAACCCACTCAGGGTTCTCGTTTACAGCATCCAGCTCTTTCCCAAACACCGCTGGAATCACTCGTACCATAAAGCACTTGCTTTACATGAACGCTGGCTTCCCAGTATTGGAAGAAAAAGGTATCTATGGTCTAACAGGTTGACAGCTGTTGCAAACCAGAGCAACTCCACTGAATTCAGGGGAGGATACATGACCTCATGCTACCTCTCCTGGTGCCAAGGTACCTGGGAGATCCTACACTGAGCCCTGTCCTCCTCCTAACTAAAGTGCTGCCCCATGTCTGTAGTATTCTTTGGGTTTGTTTTGTTTTGTTTTTTTTTAAGAGATAATGTTCCTGTTTAAATCATGACTTCCTTATGACAGAAGAGCTTAAAAACATCTCAACTAGGTGCAAAATATACTGATCTACTTAGAGTTTATGCCAGTTCCATGCTACCAAGAGCAGCGCAAGGTGTGTGGGAAGGAGAGAGCTGCAGTGGAGGAAAGAGCAACTTTCATATTGATTTCAAGAATCTCACAATACTTATCAAATCAGTTGCTCACCACTTTGCTTTTGCTTGAAAACCTAGAGCCTTTTAAACTTCTACCATCTAGATTCGTGCCCTGATTTCTTTCTCAAGTTCTGACACCAAAAAAACCTCCTGCGGTTTGATGAATTTCAGTTCAGCTTACAGATCCTCAAGAGCTTTGACGAATTCTCAATGCCTTGATGTCCTCTGTCTTTGATGCCAACAGGAGACAAAACTCTTAACAGGTTTAAGTAGTCATAGCTACTTGATTTCTGAAGAGCCTATCTCACTGACATGTCCATCTCGCAGGCAGTGCAGTAACACTTGATATCATTCATATACATTGCTTTTGGAACACCAGGTGGAAGTGCCTTTGATCAAAAATGTTGTCAGAGTATGATTTTCAAAATCTTCAACTCCCACTGAAAACTAAACTCTACCCACTAGATTTAAGGAAAACAGATTTAGGTCAGCACTAAACATTTTTGGGCATCCAAATCCAAGGTAGAATAACTCTGTGTGGGCATCCCTTCCTAAATCAAAAAGACACAGGCAAATCAGGTCTGACTAAATGCAGAACTACTAGAATCTACCTGAAACCCTACATGAACCTTTGCTGGGCTTTGAACAGTTTGTTTTCAACTAATTTTCCATTTTTCCTTCCTCCCAAATGTTGAGTGCTGGTAGCAGCTGGGAGCTGGACTGCCACAAGTGTTGTTTCCATGGCATTTCCAGCCTGAGTGGAAGCCAGAAACATTAGAAAGCTCATGAGACAGCCTGTTTTCAAGAGTTCTCAAGCAAATTTTGGCTGATCCAGGATGTTTTGATGACTTCAGAAAAGCATCCAAACTGGAGCATATATCCTAGCCAAGCAAAGCCCAAATCCTAGAGAAGTTTGCCCAGCTCTGCCTTCCTCAAATCACATCTTGTTGCAGGCAAATATTTTCTGTGGTTTCTTAGAAACATTTAAATGCAGACATAGCAGAGATAATAAAAAGAAAGAGATACCTGGAAATATAAGATCAACTCATTGTTTTACAACCCAAGTTTTCAAACTTCACTAAAAATCAGTGCTCCTGCCACACAAAAGTGTTTGTTTGGGTGAAATGAACTTCAGTAGGGTTTGAAGATGGGAAACTGTGTGCTAGGATCTCTGCCCTGGACTGAATATTTTTCTAAATCTAGAGAGAAGAGCAAATTCTGTTTCCACCATTTCATCCAAGGTAAGTATGGGCTCTAAGTTGTTAACAAGATGCCAGTGTAACTTTCAGTGGCAAAGGCTTTTCCACCCATACAGTAGTGAGAGCAAAATCGAAAATCTACAGTCAGTCTTTGCATCTATAATTCACATTATCATTCCTGTGACAGAGCCTTTCCCTCAGCAAGTTAGATATTAGCTTGTTATCAAGTTTTCCTTGAGTGCCAAATTGAAATCAGAAAAAAAAAAAGTTCATTCCTCCTGAACACTTGTAACTGAGGTGCTGTTAAGAGAAATTTGTTATGGCGACAGCTTGCAGCTTGAGCAGTCAGGTAAGTAATGAATTCTCCTGGAAGCTGGAATGATGTTGGAGAAGCCTATAACCTGACCTGAGAGATGAGTTTATAGGAAACTTCAAGTTCACCCTAACTTTGGTTACTGTGAAGCCGTGCACACGTTTTGCTCTCAGCAATTTAGAGCCCCAGCTGTCTCTTTGTCGGCCAGAGGCAAATACAGAAACATGCTCATTTCATATCCTCTCCCGCTGCACACACACTCCCTGCCTTTACTTATACCTCCTGAACACTTCCTTGTTCATCTCGGTATCTTGAAGGCTCGTTGCAATCCTGTGGCGACATTGCTAGAAATGTCTCCAGACAGCAGTACTAAACTCAGGGGAGAGTGGACGAACATCCCTTCCACCCGACAGACCTTGCGCCGACAGCCACGGCTGTTCGCTCAGCCGAAGCACTTGGGCTCTGACCCAAGAGATTCACTGCAGTTGCTGTTTTCAGAAAAAGGAAAATTTCAAGACGCTGCTCAGCACCTATTTCTGCACAGCAGAATTTGTCTGATTTAGTTCTACTGCATGGTGTGGACAGCAAGGCTGTGTGGAGAGCCTGGACACCTCATTTCACGCTCCCCTCGTTTCATGGCTCTGCCAAGAAAGAGTCGTGAGACATCAGGGACCGGCACGTGCACCTGACATGGACACTCCACTTCAAGGTTAAACATACACAACCCTCTTTTCAGCAGCACCTTCTGATACTTGCGGTGCATCAGACAGGTTGGAGGATCCACTGCTGGAGAGCATCTACCAACAGCTTTATAGCACTGCTCGCCCCACCGCCTGGCTCAGGGGCATACAGAGAGCTGGCAGAACATTTAGCCTGCAGCTTCTTCTCAAATCCCTGAAACACCTGATGTCTCAATATATCTGCCCTACTTTTCTGACCCCCAAGACTACTTCCTTTCTGCAGGGAAGATGTCTTCGTTCTGAACAGAAAGCATACAACTTGAAATACAGATTTTTCTGCATGTTCTCAGTGAAAGTAGAGCTGCCTGCTATAGCTAGTGCTTCAATAAACAGAAAAGAAAAAAAAAAGCCCCAAACAAATATAAAACTGAATGCATTCATCTACCCTTCTCTCCATGAAGTACTGAGTTCATCACTTTCTGTAAATCGAAGAGAAGATGAATGCTGAGTGTGATTCCAGCTTCTCGGTGCAGATAACAAACTATTTCCTGGTTCCAAATCTCAATCAACTGCCGTGCAAGAAAATACATATGCATGTTTGTATTTCTTGTTTGATCAATGTCAAGATTGCTTCCATTTTTTATTTCAAAAGAAACTAAGAAAACACATTTTTAAAAATTCCCTGCAAAAATTCACTGCAAAGACTAGATTCAGCTAGAAGATCAAACTCATAGTTTATTGCATTATTCAGGGTCACTGCAGTAAATTCAGTGTATTAACTGGTTTAGTTACTTTTTTGGAAATCAGACACACTACATTACCAGCTCTTTAGTTTTCTTAGCTGCACCACAAATCCCAGAGAGACCTCAGCTCAGTTTGTTTTTCTTTCTGCTGCATATAATGCCCCTGGCTTCTGCTGTATGTGCTACTTCATTCTGCATTTGAATTTCTTATTTCAAATTCAGAAGTGTGGCCACTCTTCACTGAATGGACTTCAAAGCTCCTAGAACAGGCCAATCATTTCATATAAATATACTGATTTGAAAAGCATGCTTGTAGTCAGGAAGAACAATTTGACTGTAGAGCAACATTCCCTGTTAAGGTCTCATGATCTGAGCAGGGAGACGAATTTTGCTGAATCTGATACGTGGTTCCTCACCACGAGGAAAAGCTGCGAATCTCACACAGCAGGACTCCTTTGTCAAAACAATCCTCTGCCGCAGAAGTCTCTTCTGTGGGAGCTCCACGGGGCTCCGAGTACTTTGACATTTCAATCAAGTTCTCTCAGTTCACAACTCATTTTCAGCTCTCCACACTAAGCAGGTTAGCTCTGGAATTGCACCAGGAGAGCATTCGGAGCTGCTCCACCAGCTCACACGGACTGCTGTGGTTCTCAACTCCACACCGATACATTCCATGGGAAGCAATGAGGAGACCGGTGCAGAACCAAAAACAAAGCTTGGAAGACATTTCAAAGGAACAACTGGTTCTGCCTGAGCCTACTTGCTTTTCTTCAAATATAAAGCATGTATTTTTTATATGTGTATATATATATATAATGTAGGTTCAATGCTCAGTATTCTCTGAGAGAGAATTATTGAGAAAATGTAATACAGTATGAAATTTAGCTAATGTCTCCATTTCATGCAGAGGAACTTTCCTATTTACTTTCTCTTTTTTTTTTTTCCTTCTCTCTCATGTCATTAAGTCCTAAACAAGATGAGCTATATGTTTCTTAATATTAGTTCGATATACAGTCAATGCTGTGTCAAACCACAGAGTCTGCCTTCTGTCATTTTCTGGACCACAAACACCAGCCCCAGAAAATCCTCTCTGAGATTCACCTAACTGAGTTTCATTTTTCTTGTCCCTGCAGATCAAAGGGGTCTGTCTCTAGTACACTTTTTTCACTTTGAAAACTACAATCTAGTTGAAGCAGGGTAAGAAATGAGCATGTAATTGCCAGGGACAGAAGTTCTGCGACTTGTTATAAAGCCATGCTCTTAGAAATGAGCTATTATCAAAAAATGTGACTAGTACCATTGATTAAATTTAGTATTGAAAATTTAAATTTCGATTTCAATTTTTAGATACAGAAGGAACAGTTATTTTTATGCGGAAGAGAGGAACCTCTTTAATCTCATGGATATATACAATCCTCTAGTAGAAATAAGGCTAGAAATAGAAATCAATACCCGGAAAATATATGCTAACAAATTTCTTGTTGAGAGGAGAGATTATTGGAAGTAGCAGAGAGATGCTGTAGTAGCTTATTTCAACAGCAAACATGCCGAACATGCCATGAAGAGTAAAGGATCCATAACTTTTCCCATCAAGACAATCTGTACAATTGTTCCATGTTTTTTTAACAGAAAAGCACTGAGCCAAAGACCACAAAGCCAAGTATCATACTTTCAGGGAAAAGGTTGTTACATTAGACCCTGAGATTTTATTGTTATTATTTGAGAAGTTTTTCTGTAAATGTGTGAGTTTAGACGAAGGAAATCCACATGAAAATTCACCATGAAAAAGGAAACGGAGATGAAAACATCTGAGCATTTTATGAGAAGTGGTTCACCACAGATAAACTCAACTTTCAGAAATTGTATCAGAACAAGAATTTGTGAAGCATAATAATTAAACAATAACTATAAAAAAATAAATCTAATAATCATGTTGCCTAGCAGAGAAATGACACACAGAGTTCATAACTACTGAATGAAGAGCAATACTCAATGTTTACAAGATGAGTGATAAGGACACTGCAAAAGTCAGAGGTTTTTAAATATAGAAAGTATGTCACATGTGAAGTCACAGTTAAGAAAAAAAGACTGAAAATTGTATAATATTAAGTTCTGTGGAGTCTTCTAGCAGCATCTTGCCTTTATTTGTTATTCCTTCATTCAAGCAAGATTCTTAATGAACTGTTTTACAATAACTAAGCAAAGACAGGTAATAAAGTAGATTAATTTGGTCATAAGGGTTCTTCGATTTTCAGCATTGATTATTCACCACTATGATTAGCAAGCACTTTTTTTGCCTCACTAAAAAGATCAGGCAACCCACGGTATTACCCATAACTTTGCTCCAGTTACTCAATTAGTGTCTGCATGTATGTAAAGATTAGAACTTCAGACTAATCCACTTTACTGCAAGATTTTCCTCTTCTCATCCATCACTTTAGTAAAATAGAATCCTTACATATCCCACCCCTTTTAAGTAAAACAAATGCATCTGAAACAGCCAAGTTAATTCAGTTACTGGAGCTCAGCCCTCATTCGCATTTAGTGAAAAACAACACGAATCCAAACAACACTGTTCTTGAAATCCAGCACATCATCCTTCAATAGTCAACACTCTTATCCTTCAGACACAGGCCAAATCCTTTTATCATTCACAAAAGCAAAGATTTGCAGGTCAGATTGTTACCTGAGAAAGCACAAGCTCTTCCTGCATCTGTAGGTGTTATCTTGGTGTGAAGGAGCTACCCAGCAGCTCCCCATTTAGCAGCTCTGAAGAGAAGCAAACTTCAAGGAACAAAACATGGAAACAACCCTGACCCCATCCCCACCAGCTGGAGAACTTGAAAGATCAAAGCTCATCAAGGCTTGGTTCACCATGGCTACCAATCACTGCACACCTTCTAGAGGCAGGTGATTCAGATTTACATTTGGAGATCATAGGTTTTATGGTTCAAATATGTCTGCTTGAAATGTTTAAATGCAAGAGTTTGCCCCAAAAGCTGGGGGATCTTTTGCTAGGACCTTGCTGAGAAGCAGTGCTAAACTCAGGGGTAGCCCTCTGTTAAAGGAAAATGAACCAAATTCATATATCAAAGCGTGATACTGAAAGGCTTTAACTTGAAGTTACCCATAAGAACTTATTCCTTTCTGATTGTGAAAGTCCTTTTCTGAGGGAATAGCTCTTTTTCGGTTACTTTTATAGAGCTCAAGTATTAACAGTTCTGGAGCGTATCTTTTATGTAACGAGGTATATAAAGTTTGTCCATATAAGTTATATACTTATTTACATGATTAGAGATGTAGTAAAATGAGATGGAGAAAACAAATGCAAGCTGGAGAAAATAAACTGCTGGTGCAGAGCCTACAAGCTGCCTTCATTTCCTTCTAATTTTCTATGAGTACAATAGTTGCATCTGTTTTTCCTCTGCTTTCCACTCTCACTATATCACATTCTGCACAATAATGTGACAGTTTTAATCTTAACTGTGCTTCAAGACAGCTGAAGGCATCGAAAGACCAAAACTGAATGTTCCTGAATATTGGAACATGAGATCATTTTAAAAAAAAAAGAAATAGGATTTTATTTTTTTCTCCTATCCTTTGACCACTGCATACTCTTGACTGCCCACACAGGGATGAGGCTTCTGAATGGGAAATTCTTAGTTCATACAATGATCCATTTTTCCTCTTTCTCTCTGGTTTATCAAAGCCCTGAGTGTGTTGCAGTTCTCTTTCTTATATTTAAGATCTAAGATGGTCTTGAGTAAGATAGATAGTCTGTTTTCAGTGCTGTGGTGTGCATCTATGTATGAATAATTAGTATCACAGACAGACTGATTAATAGTAATTTTATATTGTGGGAAGAGGCTAGAAAGGAGGACATTGTGTAGAAAATTTATTAATAAAGTACCATCAACACCATACAATGAATAAGGATGAGGGGGAAAGAAAAGGAGGGAGCTGAAGAGAAAACTGTGCCCAGAAGCTCCAGAGAGCACGAGAAGTAGGAGGCCAAGCAGAACAGTACCAAAGGAGGAAGAATAAGAATGAAAGGCAGGGAGAAGTGAGCTAGAGTCACATAATCTTCATTTGTGAGCACGAAGGGCCTCTGGTTAATTCTCTAATGCAGGTCAGGAACACAGATAATCAGAGTGGTACTTCACCGGTAAAAGAGTAGTATATATTTAAATGGCCAGTCTTTCTCCTGAGCCTCTGGTTAATTCTCTAATGCAGGTCAGGAACACAGATAATCAGAGTGGTACTTCACCGGTAAAAGAGTAGTATGTATTTAAATGGCCAGTCTTTCTCCTGAGCTGACTTGGTGAACACAGAGCGTAGCTGTATCAGCAGAGCCATAGTCTGAGTCTCATTCAGTCACTTAAACCCGCCATTCAAACACCAAATCATAGTCCTCAGATTAAAGATCTGCCAGAATGAGCACCTGCTGGGATGTCCCTGCTGTTAGTATCTGCATCTAACAATGCCTTCCAAAAAGTCCCAGCCTGAATTACCCTAAGCCTCAGACAGATAGCATAGAAACTCCAAAATGCATAGCTAGAAAACGTGTATTTACAGTTTACCAGCAGTAATCTTTTCTATTAACTTAGCCATTCTTGACAAGTAAACCGCAAGAAGTTAGCAAGATTCAAAAGGACCTCTAAGGTGGACATGTTTGCATCAACTGACACTATTTTTTTTCAAGTTTAAGAACCAGAGCAGGCAGTAGTTCACCTCTAGTGCCAAGTGCTTGTCACTAGACATGTTGTAGCCATTCACTAACAGCTTCTACAATTCTCAGCAAACCAAAGAAAAAAACTTAGAAAAGAAAAGGGAAAAAAAAGCTATTTTTCTTGTGCATGTGTTAAAGCTGAAAGCACAGTTTGAGAGTCCTTCTAACATGGAGATCAAGAGAAGAAACAAAACACACCAGACAACCCATTGCTTGTATTGGTTGTATTCTGGTCCTTCAGCAAAACAAACAAGCAAACAAATAAATGCATCATAAAAATAAATAAAAGCTATTTTTATTTTTTCCTGCTGACGTTTATTTCCCCACTAGTATTTTTCAGAAGTGGCAGAAATAACCTTGATATCTTTTTGTTTGAAAGCTGGAAAGTTACTGTGTGTGTGTAGGTCCATGGTCAACCAAAGTGTTGCACGTTGCTCATTGCTTTCTTACCAAGTAAGAGTGAAGTAGTGCTACATGATACCTTGTTTTTCACAATTTTCTGTTAGCTTTTTTTTTTCCCTGAAAATAATAACTTTGCTGCAAAACAGCAGAATCCCCTGCGAATCCCTGTTGTGTCAAACAGAAACTCAGAACCAGTATGAGACCTTCTGTTCCTATTCCCAATCACATGCTCATCCACTAACGAAGCTTGATTTCAGTCCCTTCTCTATCCTTATCTCTTGTCAGGAAAATAGCAGTGATTTTTTTCCTGATACTCCACTTAGTCATAAAAAGTTAGTATAATTGCAATCCCATTTTATTGTGTTTTTCTCAAAACCCCACACTTCCTTATTTAAGGTACAATAGAGAAGTGTTGTTCCTGTAGCTACTTTTTGTTGTTGCAATGTTGGCTTCTATATCAATTATTACTCTAAGGAAGATATAGGGAGCTCGGCTGGGAAAAAAGTGTAATGGATTTTACAAATCTATTGTCAAGGTTGTTTGTCTTCGTGCTTATGCTTCTCAAAGATTTCTATTTTCAATTTCTTCTTTGTCTCAACACCAATACAATACGATTTCTCTTTTTTTTTTTTTTTAATTCAGTGAATAACTACCGTAGCGACATGTAAAGCCAGGCAAAAAACCTCATTTGCAGTATATAATTTCTGTTTCCAGTGACTAGTCCTGTCAATCAACCGGTCTCAGGCTCCCACAAAAGTATGTCAGAAACTGCATTTTTCTTACTATTACCTATAATCAGTGTGAAAGGAGAAAGTACATTATTTCATCTACAGTTGTGTCATAAAAGAAAAAAAAAAAAGGAAAAAAAGTGTTAAATCTGACCAAGATTCAGCAGCTGCAGGTAAGACAAAGCCTCAGTTAATTTCTCAGCATCAAGTTTTGCATCAGATTTTTTTTGACCCTACCACTTTGCAACTGCCAAGGCGGATGATCAAAGAGGCATGTGCAGTGACTGTCCCTTACAAGCTGATGAAATATGATGAGAGAAAAGAATATTTTATATTTTCATTCCTTCTTTGCTGCTGTTTGGCCTTTTGTGGAGCGCAGGATGTTCTTCCAGAAGAAATTACTCACATTCAGCACCGTCTCCCTGTGAGATTTTTCCTGCCCTAGATAAGGACCTTCTCTGCTGAAATTCAGAACATCATTAATATGTTTTTGGAAAGATGCTCTGTTATAAGTATTTAGGGGTCAAGTTCTCTTTGTCAGATGCAGTAAACCATACAGAAAGTTGTGCGTTTCAGGATAGCCTAAGGAAGGCCCATGTCACCCCAGAGTATTTACTGGGGCACCACAGTGGGAATTGGTGAGGGAATAAAGAGTATCTACAAAGACCCATAACATTAGTACTCTCGTAGTCATTCCCCAGTACGTGTGTGTGCTATTCAAGGCCATGAGCTGCAATCCCAGCACTCTCCCAAAGGTATGGATTCAGATATGGATCATCCCATGGCAGCTCTGCGTGCCCAGCTCTCCATAACCAGCACAGACACTGCCCACAGGCAGAGCAGACTCACCACTTGGTTTTCCTCTCTATCTTTTTAATTATTATTTTTTATTATTATTCTGGTTCACAGCTTAAATAAGCAGTGTTTCCAGAAGGCAGCCTTGCTGGATCTTCAACCCCATGTTGTGAAACAGGAGCTTATAAAAAATACATTTTTAATGATGTTCAGCCCAACATCGAAGGGAGTGAGAGTGGGTACAGCTCCAGCAAGTCTCTCCTGTCTCAAGTGCTTGTACAGTGGGTACACAGGGAACCTCCTCCTGATACCTCTGTCCACTTTGGACCACCCTTTTCCTCTTCTGGACTTTTTTGTCATCCATTTCCCCATGCATGTGAAGCAGAACTGGATGAAATTCAGTTTTTTAGATAGCAAGAAGCTGGAAACACTATCGTTCTGGTGTCATTTATTTTGGTCACATACTACAAGCACATTCCTGTCTGTGAGAGAGGAGTACATGGATGAATAGGTTGGCAAGGCCTTTTGGAGAACATGGCCTTCTCAGAAATGTAGGGTATTTATTGTTTGTATTTCATGTATATATCAAAACCATAAAGTAACTCCATTCTAGTCTTTTTGACCATTTTTTTATAGTCCTGCTCACTTCAAAATTATATCTTTGTTCCATAAAACGTAAAAGCTTCTTAAAATTGCTTGGAAGGGGACCACATAAGAAATAAAACCATGGCAAAATAAAAAGAGCAGTATTTCTTTTTAACAGCTCATCATCAATTTTCTCAAGAGAATACTTGTTTCTCTGGAAAGAAAACCACTTCAGCTGAAGTAATTCCTCAGATTTTTAATTAGTACATTCCTCTTCAGGACTTGCCTTTTAATAGCTAATTCCTTCACCTGCCCATCTTTCTTAATCCTTGAAAACAATCCTCTCAGCAGTTCCAGCAGCGCTGTGTTTTGCATGATGACATTTAAAGATATATTGTAAAAGTAATAGTAAAACTGACCAGCTCAGGCATTAATTTGAGAGTCCCAGCTACTTGTTAGATCTTATTTTATTTCAGTTCATGCAAACAGAAAAGGAGAGAGGCAGTATTTCCCTGCAAGATGGCCTTCCACAGCCTGAGAAGCACTAAAAGGTACCAGGTACACCCCAGCAGAATTGTGTCTGTTCAGGAGCAGCCACCATCATAGACCGGTGGGTTTTTCAGGCCACTCTGTTTTGTATCTCTAATTGCTCTCTCTCCTTCAAGTGCCACAGCCAAGCATCTCGCCCTGCTTCTCCCCAGGTCCCAGGAGAAAACCTTGTTGTCTCCTTGCAAATAGCTTGTGACCTTCCTAGGAGCATAAAAGTGCCTGAGCGCTCTCTGGAGCTCTCTGCACTTTCACAGGTGTGAACCTGTCATTTTAAATTATCCTCTAGGAAACCTGAGAAAATGAAGTTAGAACAATCTTATTATTTTATCTCGTATTATCATTCTCGTTCAGCACTGAAGATCTTAGGAGCGCTTTTTACAGCGTGCTTTCTAATCTACAAGCAGGACAGTTCAAAGCTCCAGCCACTTCTGACACAGACACGTGGTGTTTAAGTAAACACAGAATCTGCTTTGAAAATATGGGCACTCTGGTTAGAAGAAAAAAGAAATTACTTAGAGCAAATGCATAAACAACTATATAGGTTATTTTATAACAAGACTTAAAATTGGAAATCAACCGATTTCTTTTTTCCGCACAATTTGCTGCCTGGTCTACTGCTGCTCAATGATTGGTTTTATGCGAACTTCAAGAGCCTCTCTTCTATTTTAAAATACCTGATTTATTTTCTCCTTCATGCCGAAGTTTGGTGGTTTTTCTCAGCGGTACTTCCATTTGCCTCACTATCAGTATCACTGAACCCAAAGAAGGTTGTTTACTGCAATTTAAGGCACAAGAAAAATAAACCCGGATACCAAAGTGGCTGCAAGCACTGCCACGCTGAAAGCAGCCAGTCAGGGCAGTCTGCTATTTTGCACACTTACACAGATTTTAAGACAAAAATGAGAAACATTCCAGATTCGTATTGCAGAGCCACAAGCATGAGAAATTCCATCTAAAACTCCCTCAAGTGTTCTCTTGTCTGTAACTACCACGGGTAGTTGGTATTACTGCAATTTCTAATTCCTCAGGTGCATTTTTTAGATTTTTGTTTCCCTCTCTAGTATGAGCACAACAGAAGAAAACTTAAACCCCAAATGCTGGAAGACCACACTGTCAAGCACCTTGGTTTCAACTCCAGCACACATTACCTTCACTTATGCTGTAGGACTAGGATAACTTTATTGACTCCATCTATTTTTAGCCAAAGCACAGAACTATACATCAGTAAATCTGGATCATCAGCCCGATTTAATGGTATAGAAGGACTTCTGAGCATTATAAGGCAGGGTGATTCATCACAGGGACTGATTCCCAGGGCTCTGCTTTGTGAAAGGCTCGGTGGAGTGAGCATCAGACAAAACCGGGAAGGAAAAATAATAGAAATATTCAGCAAACATCTTTTTCTTTTTCAAGGCACCATTAATCCCAATAAATATTTACACAAAAATAGCACTCTAACAGCTTCTGAAAAATAAGAAAAAGCAGAGTGTTGAGTAACAGCTGACTGTTTCAAATCTAGTGCAGCTGATTAAGCAGTGATGATGAAACTAAGGAAAACTATGAGGATTGGTCTCAAAGTTAAACAAAAGAGGAAAAGAAAAGGTCTATGGAGGGGAATGTTCTATTTCTGGGAAAGCAGGTTTTCTTTTGAGAGAGAAGAAGAAGAAAACACTACTTAAAACATGTCTTTCCTGCAAGAGCTGATACCAAGTGGAGGGCTTGGGTTGCTGAGAGATCTGCTGTAGATGTGAGGGATGGGTGAAAGGCCCAGAGTCCCTGGCTGACTGGTTCTGTCTGTAACCAAATGCTGGAATTTGGTCTCAGTCACAGGATCCTTTAGTGGCTCAGCTTTGCCAGGAATTGTCACTAGCGACAGCTCGGGATGAGAACAGGAGTCAACACAAGGTGCAGTGGGTGAGTCTGAGGTGGGGTGGATGGAGAGCAGGAGGGGACCAGCAGGCTCGAGACCCATGCAGATCTTCAGGGCTTGCTGCAAGAGTGAGATATCCTCCTCACTTCTTGAAACCACTGCTTTTGAAACTTTTTCTCAGGCTTTGTGCTCCCAAGGAGGTGGTAACATTTCTAACTGCCAGTACATTGCTGTACAATGCACAGCAACAGTCTGTCTTAGGAGGATCAGCAGCTCCCTGTGTAGAGCACAAGCCTTCCTTCAAATTTGTGCAGACTAGATGAGGATGATTTTTATACAAGGAAAAAATAATGCTATGTAATAGAAAAAAAAGTAGCAAAATATGGAGAGGGGAAGAGAATTTGACTAATTTTGAGAAAAAAAAAAAGAATGAAGTTAGGCATTCATTTTCAACTGTCATCTTTCCAGCCCTACAGGTGCTTTTTTAATGTCATGAAGAAATGATATTATTTGTCTGTCTAAGCCTTTATCCCATTTTTTCCTGAGCCTTTCGAAATATTTATTCTCCAGAATAATTAGAGCTGAAGTTTTTAACATGAGGATTTTAAAATGTGTAAACACAGTTACATGCACAAAGTCTAGACATCATTACAGAATTTTCACAAAATACAACTAAGAAATAAACCCTACTTAGTAAAAGTTGTTTTATTGAAAATTGTCTTTTAGCTTTGCTTCTGATGTTTGAAAGGGAATCAAATATCTCAGTGCCTAATATAATAGAAGCTCCATAATTGAATAAATTTGAAGGGCCCTCCCCCCCCTAAAAAAAAGAATATTGGTACAGATTTTTAATATTTCTGCCTTTGCAAGTAAAGCTTTTACATTAATTAGTGTCTCCACATGCTTATTGATTTGGAGATGCCCCAGAAAAGAATTTCTAGGGATTGGAAGCCTCTGGCAGACTTCAGCAAAATATAACAGGTCAGAGTAAAAAAGACTGTTTATTTATTCATTTATCTATCCATCTCGTTGTGAAATGATGGAAGTGAATAAAAAAATCAAGATCCTAGGTAAGTAAAACATTACATCACTTTTTGATTCTCTACCTTTTTCTTAATAGCACAGAAAGGAGGAAGGTGGACATCTTTGGCTCCAAGGCACACCACTATGCTTTCAAACCTCCAAAGTTGCATTTTCCAAGCAGGGCCCCTTGCACTCCAGTGGGATCCATTAGAATGAGTGTGCAAAAAGCTATAAAATTTTAATTCTCTGGGACTCTCAGGCCTGAACCTGACTGCTGAATTCCATACCAGTTCAGCAGGAACTTGTCTTTTTAAAAATGCTTTCTTTTTAGTTCAGCGTTCAGAGAAAAGGTGACTGGTGTAATTACAGCCGCTGTCAGTCTCAGCTCTGCTCTTTACCTTTTCAGCCACCCAACAAGTCAAGTTGGACAGAGGGCAGCAGGATTAGGCCATGGTCTGGGAAGACAATTCTATTATTACTTCTATAAAACTTCTTTTGAAAGAGTTAGGCAACCATTCTGCTATAGTCTTCAAAGAGATTAATTTATCTTCTTTATGCTGAAAATGATATATTTTGGTATGGCTAAAACTCAACTGATTACATATAAGATACACATGTATTTAATATTTAATTTGAAAATTTCCTAACTGCAGCAACTACTATGCTGCTTGCCTCTTATATTTAAACCTGTCTTTACAAAAAGAAAAAAAATTCTAAAACCAAGGTGATTGTCTGAAGGGCATTTTTGACTTTTCGCTTCAATCACAGTGAATTTTCTTCTATATCTGTGGTACTAAGATCTAAATTACTGGCATGTTACCATCCACTGTACCTCACATAGAAATGGAAAGCACAAAATAATCAAGCACATGGAGACAAACCATCAGAAGGAGTGAAAAAGGAAAATGAAAACTAGATAATGTTCTCTGGGGCAGCACAAGATAAATATTTGTTCACAGGAAGATGACAAGTTTTGCTTTCCTTGGCAACTGGGAAAGACACCAACGTACACCAGAGGAAAGAGCCCAATTAAAGCAATTAAAGAAGCAGCAATCAGAAGTTGACCAAGTTGAAAGCTTTTTAAACTGCAGCCATGTTTGTGATAGATACTGCTCTATGCTGGAGTATTTCGTACATTTTCTTTCTTGCTCTAGCTCCTCTTTGATCAGTGACAGTATTAAGCTTATACATTAGTGTAATTTACTTTCTACTCCATTACAAGTTAGACAAATGGATTGTCAGGGTAAATTTGGGTCAATGGAATAAATTAGAATCGCATTACTCTGCCTTCTACCTTTCTTGGCATTAATTTGACAATTTTGTTACTGAAAATCATAAATCCGGTCGAGTTCATCACAAAAGTAAGATGAGAAAAGCAAAGCTAAATGTACTCTCAGCTTTGAATAATCTCTAATTTAGGAGCAATGATTACTGCCCTGCCCAGAAACAGGACTGGTTTTATTACTAATAGTTGCCTCTGGCTACATATCACATTTTTCCCCCTCTTAAGACCTGCACAATAGCCTGAGTGCAACTACAACGGAGAAAAACCTTGAAAATGCAGTGAACAAGCCTGGTTCAGGCTGTATTCATTTCCCTTTTTGCCTCTGCATGCAGAAGCAAAACATAGCTGGATGGAAATTGTTTACATCTTATTCTAGTAATTTTACCTTGGCATAACCATCTGTTTCCAGCCCGCTGCCTGTAATTGTACATCAGGAAAATACCAACCCTGCAGGTTCCCTGAGCCTGCCAGTCAGCCAGAGACAGAGCAGGCTCGGGCTTTGTGTGCTCCATGTGCCATTGAGCTTTACTGCCTTAGCAATACTGGAAGGACACAATGTGAAAAAGCCCAGAACTGAATATCCTACTTTGCTTCAATAGGTAAAGAAGGAGAAGGCAGTAATCCAGTCTTTGCACATGCAGTAAACTCAGTGGGAAAACCTTTCTGATGATTTCCCGTGAGGTATGGAAAGCTTAATTCAATTATTCATGTATATGTTTTTATTGCAGCTTATCGTCCTGCTCCTAGATTCGCCACCAGGCTTCCCCCTGCTCCAGCAAAAACCCAACCACCTAACCTCCAAAAAAATCCCTCACATCATACACCGTTTTTAGAGGTGATCCTTAAATCTAAAAGGCAGAGTCAGGTGGCCCAAAGTAGACAACAGAATGCTTAAGCACGTGCTTAATGAAAAGATTAAGTATTGGGAGTTAAATATATCTTTAAGTGCTTGGTTGAATTAGGCCATAAAGCAGAATGTCACTTTCTAGTCTAATTTTCAGCTATCATTTTCTTTTGTACAGCCACGAGAGCAGTCTCCAACCAGGCTGCTACACTGGGTCCTTAAAACACATCAGGACTCGATTACCTGCCAACTGCAGCTACTGAACAGGCTCTTGCAGCTTCAAAAATGCCTTTGACTCACATGCCAGCCTCCAAATAGCTTTTCCTGCCCCAGGGCCCTCTTCCCTTTAATAAATGTAAAATCACAAGCATTTGCCATTACACTGGATCTTTTTATCAGCCTTAAGGAACTGTAGGAATAACATCTAGCATTGAAATTTTGGAGTAGCCATTTGCAGTGTTGTAGCACTCTGCCTGTTGTGCCATGGAGTGTTCAAAGTTGAATTGTGCCATTTTGGTTGTAAACTTCCATGCTCTCTCTAACACTTTTTTTGGGAAAGTTTCCCTCAAAGTACTAGCATTTCTGCAGGTTAGTGGGTTTCTAAATAAGCTCCCAAAGCTGTACCATGGATGGTCTTGTGGTCCCTAACCACATGAAGCACTCAGGAACCACTTCAATACATAGGAACAGGAGGACCAAACTATCCAACATTCAAGGGTTTGAAGGCTTCTTTTTTCCCTTGAAAGAGCACATTTCTTTTTCAAAATAACTACGTTGCCCTGTTTTCTGCTTGACAAGCCTTTTGAAGCCTCAGCACGAGCAGGTCAAGAAGCACACACATGTGCTTACATACAGCATAGGTACTGCCAAGAAGTGGTTTTAATAACAGCTCCCAAGACATTTTTCAATGCTTCTTTGAGCACATTATGCTTAGAAGAACACACAGCTTTTAAGGATTTCCATTAACCTCATCTAGCAAGAAACATTCTACAAAACCCCAGCCCATATGCAGGAAAGAAACCAGTAAACACAACACATATATATATTTCAGAAAGCAAAATGTTGAAATATTCTTTTTGATACTCTGAAACAGAGATTTTAGAGGCAAAAAAACCCAAACAAACACCAAAACACACCAAAAAAAAGCCCATAAATTGTTTTTTAGCTGTGGAGAAGACACCTGTGATTAATTCTGGCAAGGCAGGTGGCCTGGAGAGGGCTTATAGGTCTTTTTGCCTGGGTGTTGGTAGCTGTGTGATGGTACTTCAAAACCAGTAACAGCAGATTCTGTTTAAGAGCCTACTTATAGGTGATACAGCACAGGGCTAGGTTCAGTACTCCCTTGGAAGCTCAGCAGGTCATTATGCCTGGAGACATCGACCTGCTTGCATGGACCAGGTGAGTAGGCTTAGTATTGGTTGGCAGCTCTTTTTTCCTCTGATTTAGATGCTCTTGAGTTTCCTCTACTTAAAAAGTGAGTTATTCTGATTTGTATTCTGATAGAGCCTCAGTTTAGTCTGAAGGAATTTGGATCTTTGCAGGGAGCTTGCTGAAGAGAAAGACGTGCTTCTTTCAAAGTGCTGGCCTGGGGTCCTCTCTCATTAGGAAGCAATGGCTGAGTGAGTGTTGCTTTTGAACAAAAGCCTTATTGAACGGGATTTAAAATGTTGTGGGAGGACAGCAGCTAATGTGATATTGCTATTTGACAAATTTTCAAACGAGATGCAAAATTTTCTTAGCTCTGTAGGTTCTCATGGGTGTTGGTGTATTGTATGTGCAGACTTTAAATGCTCTTGAATTATTGTGAGCACCAACAGGAGCACAAAAGTATTTTTCACAGAAACAAAGAGGTGCTTTAGTCTTCTGCTTGGTGTTTGGAAATGCCAGTATTGTTGAAAATTGCTAGCAATTGCTT
Source organism: Baryphthengus martii (assembly GCA_013396935.1). NCBI lineage: Eukaryota > Metazoa > Chordata > Aves > Coraciiformes > Momotidae > Baryphthengus > Baryphthengus martii. The sequence continues at coordinate 377,606 of VWZK01004122.1, forward strand.
GTGTATTTTCAAGGTTGGGGCATGTGTAAACAGTGACAAGGAATGTTGATGAGTAATTAAAAAAAAAAAGAGGTTTATCAGGAGCTTGTTACATTTAGTCTGTGTGAATGTTTGGGTTTCTCAAGGGAGTGACTGAAGAAATTGGAAGCTGGGTTCACTTCAGGCTTTCATTGTGTTGTCTTTACTAAAAACATAACTTTAAAGAAGCAAAGAATTGTGTCAGGGAAGCAAATGGCACTGAAAGCATCTATATACTTGTGTTTAAGCAGTTGGAAGCTGTTGCTGAACAAGCAAAGAGTTTGATGGTTCAAACACAAAATTACCTTTGACTTGAACACAAGGGCTGGTGTGGGGAGGAGGATGCTGCCTGGCCCCTCAGGGTGATCACAGGAGTCTCCCTGGAGTTGTTGCAGTCACGTATCTTCTTGATCAGTTAAATGTAATTTTGAGTTTCTGAAAGAAGAAATAGGTTTTGAGGAATGAGGTTGTGCAATAAGGCTCCCCTATGGGAATTTTAATATCAGCTTAATTTATAAAAATAATAACAAGTTGACTGCTGAGACCTGGACTCCAGGGCCTCGGAGGTACCTCTCAGTCCTGTGTTCCCACTTTGCTTTTCTCATGTGCAGGGATCATGTCAGAGCTGCTGGAGCAGCATAAAATAGGGATAAAATTAAAAAGAATAACGTTCCTTTATTTGCCCATGTTAAAAGGCTTCGGTAAAACAAGCATTGCAAAAGACATTTTTTTGTTTTCTTTTTTTATGAACTTTCTGGATTCAGTGGGGGAATATATCATAATCGTAGATTAACTTATGAAATTCTCAAAGCACTGTGTTCCAGCACTCGCTGATGATGCTCAGATGAGTAAGTAAATTGGAGGGTTAACAGCCTGAGAAGTGTGGCATTTGCAATGCAGAGCCAGTTCTAAAAGCTACTTCACAAAGCAGCTGGTGATAATACAATGATGCTGCACAAGAAAAAGATTGTTATCCAGCTGTCAACTGTCTTACTTGTTTTCATCCATCAAGTGTTTTAGAGGGCCATCTTCCTACGCTGCCATAATTTAGGCCTCATAGCTGTGACATCCTAGGTCCATTTTTATGCAAATATAAATTTTCTCTAGGTCCAAAACCTAAAAATCTTTCTCCCCTGGTGTGATCTTGAAAATTAAGATATTCAATAGATCTTTAATCAAAATACACAGATGCATACAGAAGAGCATTTCCTGGCTTAAAAGTTCCCCTGAGTAGTCAATGTGTTCCTTTCTTCCTCTATTTTTTTCTTTTCTTTTCTTTTGCTTTTATGGTTTTTATCACAGTTCTTGAAATAAACTAAGTGTGTGTAGCAATAGCTCTGCAGATAAACTGGCTACTCCCTTTCCAGCTATTCCAACAGTCAGTAGTAGATTATTCATAGTTAAGAGTAAGAACAGACATACTAAGCATCCTTTTTTTCTCTAGTGTTACTGTCACTAAAAATTCTTAATGTGTTCTCAGAGCTTACCTCTGAAAGGCCTAATTTTAAGTGTCAATATCTACTTTCATCAAAATACTACTTTTCATGGTTAAACAAAAATCTAAAAGGCTGAACAGATCTTGCTCTAAAGGCTTAAAAAGCTTGTTTTATCTCTCGTAGCTTGGGATGTTTAATCAATCTGCAAATGATTCAATAGGAATCAATGAATACAGTCCCAAGCCAGTTTTCAATGACACCTGAAAGTGTTTTTAGCTGTATTTAAGAATTTGGATCATTTAATATGTGAAGTGTAACAGTCGTCATATCTGACTGAGACCTGTCAAATATTCATTTAACTTACTGAATTCCTCGATAGAAAATATTCATGAAGTAGTGGTAACTTGCATTCATGTTTTAAGATGAAAATTAGTGTTAAAAGTTAGGTGGTAGATGTTCCATCCTTGGGAACATTCATGATCAGTTTGGGCATTGCTCTGAGTAACCTGCTCCAGTTGGAGATGTCCCTGCTCACTGCAAGGGGATGGACTAGGTGATATTTAAAGGTTCCTTCCAACCAATCATTCCGTGATTCCGTACCGGTAAAGTTGTGTGGAGTCACTCTCTGCCCCTTTCTAAGGGGAGTGATGGAGCAGGGCTGAGAAAGTGGGAGCTGATCTGATCTCTATCCTACCATTTTTAATCTACTGCCACGTGTTCAAGAGACAGTTTCTAATGCTAATTAGCTGAAGGAGCCTGAGTGGTACTGCAAATGTGTGCAATGCAAGCTACAGTTCAAGGCTACTGCTACTCCTCTCCTAGCCTTTCTACTGTTGCTTCTCTGGGATTTGCTGGGTCTTTGATTCTGCAGGCTTTATTGGGGCTCTTAGCTGCAAAGGAGAAGAGCAGGAGGCCAGTCCCAACTCCACCCCTGGCTCCTGGAGATAACGATGTGCACGCCAGCATGCTCAGGGGCTCTACTCCAGCCTTAGTCTCATGTGGCTCTGCCTTATGTCCCCAGGAGCCGGCACACTGAGAGAAGCGTTGGACTTTGGCTTGTGGTCAAGTCTTAAATTTGATTTCAGTCTTAAGGACTACAGTAAATATCAAGGTGTAATAGTATTGACCTGGCTGCCTGGTCGGTGCAAGTGGTTCAGTTGAGAACGCTATTGAACAAAGCTGTATGGCTTGGCATGAGTTTTATAATACAGGATTTCCTAAGCTGCTTGTTCTGCTCATTTCAGCTGCGTAAAACAGATGAAAAAAAACATATTGTCTGTTCCCTGGTGCTTTTCCTCCACTTAGGTGTTACTGCCTAATGCTCATAATCAACCTTTCTAAACTTCTGCCCTCACTGTCATCTGAACATGAGTCCTTCAGTCTAATTTTGCATTATGTAAAGTACTATTTCTTTTCAATGTTTTCTTTCCTTGTTGCATTTGATTTCTTGTAGCCTGTGCCCACGCTGACACAACCTGCTGCAAGCAGCACTGATTTACCTCTGGTTTGCTGTTCATTATTTTATATATCCCTACTGCAATTCATAAACTCATGCCAATGTCATTTTTCCACAAAGTCAGTGCTTCCTAGGTTCTCTTGCCAATTAACTGGAAGTACTCTTCACAGAAATGACAGATATGCCTGAGGAAGAGCTGGTGTCTAGGGGAGAGTGTTAAGATAACTTATAAAGCTGAAATTAATAAGTAGATGAGTTTCTGATGATGCTCTTGAATAAAGTGGCTAATCAATAAAGCACATTTTGAGCAAAACCACTCATTCATTGTAAGTGTAGGGGTTTGTCTGTGACTAGAAAAGAGAAAATATGAGCAAAACTTGCCTTTGTGATGTTAACACGACTCTTACAGATAAGATTTTAATGCAATTATGGATATATGTTTTCCAGAAACACACTGTAAACCTCTTGTACTCAGGACAAGAAAAACAGTTAGGAATGGTTATAGGATGTGTTGGTTGAGGAATGCCTCTTTCCTGCTACTGGTGTGGGGTGTTCTTATGCCTTGTTTTATTTTTTTATGCAAAACAGCCCTAAGGGCCATAGCTGCCACCTATTTACCAGTTGGACAGGCTGGCATTATAAAGTGTACACCACTACAATCATTTTTCTCCTTTTCTTTTGCATATTTTCCTGATTCTATGTTCAACACCCTTTTTAGGACCCCCTAAGCAGTCTCTCTCTGTGGAGAATCTGAACTTCCCTACAGCTGTCCTATCGATGAAGAATTTTACTACTTAATTGTCCACAGAGCCCACTGGGTACAAGTCCATGCAGGCTGTACCGTAGCACTTAAATGCCATCTTGTAGTCTTACTTAAGATTTATATTCTAACTGGTTTAGAATGAATGCAGGAATGAAACCTGCAGTGAGGCAGGTTACCTTTTATTCAAAAGCTATCGATGAATTAATTCCTTCTATGTAGCTCTCCTTCATTCTGTTTGTCCTGTGTTTTTCTTTGTGATAAATCAAAATCTTTTCCTTTCACGCTTTTTTGTTGGCTCTGAGATTCAGAACCACGCTCCCCAAAACTGCCACGACAAAATAATAGTCTTAAATATCTGTAAGCAAAGTACTCTTCATTGCTTGCCTCTGGGACACGCTGCTCTTCCCATGAAGTTTACCTGATACTGAGGTAAAAGTCCCACACCTAAATTATGGAAGTTTCTTTGCCAGTTGTTCCAACCCCCATTCTTATTAAACTAGAAGGGTGAATTACACACAAACAACATAGGCAAGTAATTCTTCAGGATAACTTCTGCCAGGGAACACATTCTTCTCTCCATATACTTCTTGAAATAAGCTCTTTATCAAGGATGTGTAAATAGCATCAAAATAGGCATTTATGGTATCAAAGACAGGTTTGTAAAATTACAGATCGCTATGTGCTTTTAGAGTGACCATGGCAAGCAGCTATGTTTGGGCTTTGCTGAAGCAGGGCTCTGTTTTTTCATACACCTTGCATTTCTTCTTTCCCTGTGGAATAAATGTTATTCCCTGTAAGTCTGAAATCTGCATTCCTGGGCAGGGATTCTCTTCACTGAGCCATCTGGTGGATTGTAGCTGCAAACGTAGGGTTAGCCAACTTCCTAAAGCATCAGCCATCTTCATCCTGCTCCTCTGCCACCCTAGTTAGTTTTGATGGCTGCATGATGTCTTCCCAGCGTGGTTTAAATGGCATGACATGGAATACACTTCAAAACAAGATGAAAATGGCAGTATGTTTTGGACTCCAACCTAAAAATATTTAATTTTCACTGTTTCCCATTTGTGTGCTTCCATGGGTTTTAGATCTGATCTGGGCATAAGATTTCCTCGTGTCTGGCAGTAGGAGATCCATTTAGGCTGAGATTATGTGACCTCAGAGTAACATGAGTCAATGCAGAACCGAAGGTGGGATGCAGTTTCTTTTGTCGTAATATAACATGTTTTCTGCTGTGCCTTTTGTTTATACTTTGGGTAATAAACCTGCAAAACCAGCCATATGGGGAAAGCAGCTGAACGTCTTTTGTACTCATTTTCCTCCCCCTGCCTTTCCCAATCGTTAACGAACATATTCTAAGGAGCTCTTATTCCTGCGGGCATTATGTAATTACTGATTTATGACTTGGGCGACAAAGTAGAGAAGAGGAAGAAGTGGAAAAACTTCCCCAATGCCTCCCCAAACTATGTAGGTGTTCCTCTGGGCCTCAGCAGAATAATGTGCACGTCTGCAAGTTACCTTATTTTTCCTTAATGTTGTTTAAGGGGGTGGTTCCCTGCAACAACATCAGTGTTATTCCACAAATTTTGCCTGTGGGAAGGACCCATTAGGAAAACCAGCTCTGTGTAATTCTAATGAATTCTGAAGCAAGTGGGGGGAAAAAAAAGTGACTGCAGTAGGGTCAGATGGCAAAACTGACCCTGTTTTCAGGAGGATCAATATTCCAATAATTGGTCCTGCTTTTCGTAAACTGGAGGTAAAATACTCCTGTGGGAGTGAAGCAGGGTAGTCATTCAAGGAAATATATACATATACACACAGTATAGGGGATACTTGTCCAATTGATTTAAAATTTCTGATGAGAATCCATTTCCAAAAGTACAATCTAGGTGAAAGCAGGGACTCTCACAGGAATTTTCTGATTTTTATTGCATGTTTTAGTTTGATTTTTACCAAAACAGGTGATTTCTGATGTTTTTGTAGGTGTGTGGGAGCACAAGCTAAGCAAATCTGAAGCTGTAGTCTTTGAATGTTTTACAGTCATTCAGTAAGTTTTATGTTGATGAACAATGGAGCTATTTCAGTATTTAGATGTATTTAAAAAAAAAATTATTGAAGCTAATTCTGCCCATTTTTCTCCTGGGACTGAGAAGGAGACCTGTGGATTTGATGCAGTCAAGCCTGTCTCTGCCCTTACATCCCAAGCCCCTGCTGGAAAAAAAGCAACACGTTTATTTTCCTTTGGTGCTGTGGCTAAAATGGCTTTTCTCAGCCTGCTGTAAAAGGAGCAGGCTTTTATCACATCTCTCGACCCTGCACATTCCCGCAGGGATGCACTTTCTTCTCCTGGATGTCTCCGTTACACAGAGCTATAAAATCACATCTGGCCCAACTCTGCCACCCGAGCAACGCGTGTTTCCACCGTGGGATGCACTTAACACGAATCCGGCAAAGTCACATTTCTACTAAATCATGCTCTTTGCTTAAACCAAGTGTATTTCCAATTTCAGGACTTAATGTGTGTTCACTGAGCTGAAAAAATACACGAGTCTGTAAACTGCGTATATGAACATCAGGTGTTTGCAGAGTACCTACTGCAGCAGTTTAAAGTGAATATATGGAGGAAATGTTCCTTTACATCTGCTGCATAGGAATGAGCTGGTCGACCCAATAAAGCAGGCAGGCTGCAATCGCCCCGTGATTGCCAGGAACAAATTATGGATGGATGGATTCAGGCTCGGTTTTCGTAATTACAAAAGCAAGATGGAGTTTTGTAGTTATAGGTCTTTCTATTTACTTCACTAATCATTTAAACGAGCGTGGAAGGGAACTCTGAAGTTCCAAGGAATAATTTCCATAAAGTAGTTGTGGCTTGTGTCTTTACAAGGTATCCTGACTGTGTTTTTTCTACGTGGGAATTCAGCATAGCGAGAGATTCAGAATCAGTGCTCATATTAACCTTCTGGCTTTCAAATCTGTTATTTTCTGAGCGCTGTTTTATACGATACTTTGTGTAATTAGCGCAAATCCTCTTACAATGGCAGCTCTCCCTACAAGCAAATAATCTGAGCCTGGAAGAAGAAATTTGCTTTTTGTTTTCCCAAGATCCTACCCCTAGGATGAAGAAACTGCTGGATTCACATTCAGCTGAAGCTGATAGGATTTGGCAGTTGAGTAACAGCTCTTAGGATGCATCCCTAGGGGCTGCGCTTCTCTTCCTTTTTTTGGGTGGTTGTTTTTTTTTTCTAACTATTTTACTTTATCACTTGACCAGGGTTTGAAATACTTGACTAGAGGTGGCTTTACCGCAGCTTGTATTGAGAGTCGGGTCTGCCACTGTGAAAAAACACGTATTTGCAGGATCTGTGATATGGCCAGATCCTTCACACTGGCAAAAGATGTCTCTACCTGCCTGCCGATGTGCAGCAGAGAATATTGAAATAATATGGATGAAACTTCAAAGACTAAACCTGCTGAGCCAGAAAGCTATTGAAAATATCAGCAGAAATCTACACTCTCCCTGTGGGTCACAGTGAGCTTGAGGAGCTTGTAATATGTAGAGAGACAAACTGAGGATGGTTGGTTTTTTTTTAAGTAGCTACTTAGGTAATGCAGTTAATGTATATAGGTATATAAATAAGTTTATATATAAATGTTTATAGATTTTATTGTATTTTTTTTCAATTGCAAAGAAGTGTGTCCCTTGAATACTCTTCCTGGTAGTTTAAAAGGGCTGCTATAAGTCTACCAGCCTCGAGAATACTGATACTAGTGAGGTGGGCTCTTTGCACTGTGCCTATGCAGAGGTGGAAGTGGGTGTTCTGTCACGTACAGGAATTCTTTTACCTTCTAGTTCAGCTGTTTATCTTGCTTTGGGTAGAGGTTGCAGTCTGGAGGCTGAGCATGAGCCAGCAGAGAGCCACTGTGCAGCACCTGGGGCTTATTCCTGGCTTCTTAAGTGCTTCAGGGTCAGAAAACAAAGGCTGACCAAGAATCTTCCCAGCCTTCTCTGTTTTGCTTCTTTAGAAAAAAAAATTTTTCCTAAAAATCCCCAAAGAAAGCCACAAACAAAGCCCTCAAAAAAACAAACTGAAAAACCAACAACTACAGCAAAGAAACCAACTTCCTGGCTTTCTTCATCAAGCAAAACTTTTTGTACAACTCATGAGACCATTTGTAGGCATTTTCACCTAGTTAGTAGAAAGCTAATTTAATTATTTTCAGCAGATGGGGGTTATCTGCATGTCTGTATGTAGAATAAAAGGATACCACCCTTGGCTTACGTTGGTATGGTAACAGCAAAAAGGCACGTATTTATTTATTCATTAAAACTGCTGGCAGGGATTTTAAGTCCAATCATGCTATACCCTTGTGCCTCCAACTTTAAAAGAGCATTAAATCTTCTATCTCTTTCTCAGAAATAAGTCCTAACAGTTTCTGGACTAGTTTTTAGGTCTCTTAAGATCAGAAGGATGCAAAGAGGTACCAGAAATGTTCATCATCTTATTACTTGAGAAACTGCAACAAGGCCACCTTGGTGGATGTGTTATTCAAGTACATCAAATGGTTTTTGTGAACATATTTTCATTGATTTTTAGCTACATATTAAAATTACTATCCTGGATTGCCTCGCTGTATTTTACTGGCTTATCTTTGTACACAGTCAGAAACAAGACTTTTTCCTACCTCTACATTCCCCCGCCCCGTAAACTATTACAGGAGTTAGTACTGATGTTTTTCCAACATTTCAAAAAAACATACAGGATATAATCCTGCTTTTATTTTTTGAACAAAATACATTTGAATGTTGGAAAAAAGGAAAGCCTTGCGTTTCTTTAATCACGTCGCATAAATGGGTTTTAGAAAATCTGAATGAGTATCAGTGTAAGTAGCATAAGCTTTGTTATCAAAGTTTCATCACTCTCGTGGGACTAACTTATCTATTCATCCAGGTTTTTGCCTGAGGAGGGAAGATAGAAGAAAAGGAACTTTAGTAGGAGCTAGTCTCCTTTGATCACAATTTTATGATATATGATATATGCTGCGGCGTCTTAATGCCAGAAGTCTGCTAAAAGCTCAATAAATGGTCTCAATTTATAAATGGAAAAGCAAAGCAGGTACCCCTTCTGTGGGAAAGACCAATAAACTGGTAGTGCAGCAGTGTTCTTGAATAGAACAGATGTGCTGAGTGCTGGATTATGCAGGTTTGTCATGAATTTGACATATATTCCAGAGGCTGGTTTCTGGTAGTCACTTCAAAATCATTTATCTGAGACTCTGATGGTAAAAATGGAGTTGCCCTGACTTCCAGGGGAAAAAGTCAACAGGTAAATGACTCTGCCAGTCACCTCAAGAGTGTTAGATTAACTTGTAAGAAATGACCTTATAGCCTGACTCAAACTCACTGACACAAGCTTCTCCATTTTTTTAAAAGAGCTTTGGGCCAAACCTTTGTAAATTGTACAAGAAATTCTTGGAGTGGAGGCGGTTGTGATTGGGGCGGGGTTTTTTTTTGGTGGTTTTGGTTGGTTCATTTTGATGGTCAGATGAAACCACTGAAACAAGAGAAGTAGACAGCAGGGCACTAACCCAAACCTCAGGTGAGAGGTAAGATGTTCAGTCTGTCAGGAAATCAGAAATTCCTTTGGGTAGGATGCCCAATGATACATATATATATACACACACATACGTACTGTAGTGTTTTCTTCACCTGGAAAAGAGATCTAAATTTCCATGTTCAGCTCCTGTTCTAACAAATAACATAAAAATATGAGTTTTGTGCAGTGTTGAAATTATTCTTCATTGTAGCTTTTCTGAAGGCAAAATTCATCAGTGTATTGTGCTGTAATTGGTAAATACATCTGCAGGAGACGCAAATCTTGTTTCGTGTAAAGTAACTCTGAACTGATGGAGCAATTTATTGAGTGTCTTTGTTTTTCCCTTTCACTTGGTCTAGTTCTGCACACTCTTCCTACAATCTGAAGCCCATTTTTCATTTTTATGCTCTAAAAGTCTTTATGGTTAGTGTCTGTGCTCCCTTGATGCTGTCACTGAACCAAGCTGTACAGATTTAGCTCTTTTAATCTTCTCTAATAAGGTAGTCCCCCTCCATCTGCCTCAATTTTTGCTGCACTCTGAACTACCTCCAGTTTGTCCATCTCCTGTTAATGAGGTGAACTACCACCAAAGCTCTTGGGAATGAGACTAATTCCTCTCTGACTGCTGACTTGATCCATCCTGATACGTGCCGCGCTGGGAATAGAAAGGGATTGTAAAGAGTAGGCAAGTTGAGGAGCTCACAGACAGCAAACTATGTATTGATGGCAGTAAGTCTGAGATAGGAGAGCTGATTATTTACAGCAGATTTTCCTCGTTCCTCTTCATAATCTGAATTTAGCAACACCCACCAGGTTATACTGGATTTTTGTTCTCTCAGGGGCCAGCTGTTTTCCCACTGCACCTCTGGGTCCTTCTCTTCTGCATGCTCTTCACCACAGAGCTGTGCCTTCCTGCAAGCACCCAGCTCAGATGTGCTGCTGTGGATCACTCTCTGGCAGGGTTTGATTTGCAGCAGGGTTATAGATGCCTAAAATGACCAGCCTGCTCCATGTGTTTTGCAGGCAATTTGATTTTGCTGCATTAGAGCAGGAATTGATGGGGAAGATGTCCCGTAGCTCTCGGCTCTTGTGGGACTTGCTCTGCTGCCTGTGGACCACTCCTGAAAAAGCTTTGCTCCTCAGAAATGAGATTTGTTTCTGTGGCTGAAATTGTGCCATGACTGAGAAGCAAGTCTCTGTTGGAGCACTGGACAGTCTCCTTTTTTTTAATGTACTCTAGACCTAAGTCCTAGACCCACCTGCAGGATAAGAATTGAGATATTAAATTTAACTTGGTAATTTGATGGGAAGCCAGCCATGAAGGAAAGCCAAGTCATTACAGTCCTTGGTGCTGAGGAGATCTTTGATTGCTCCTGTGTTTGCAGAAATACTTATTTCCTTTCCTTCTCTAGGAAAATTATGTAGAAGAAGAGGAGTGGACTTCTATTTGCTGCTGGGAGAATTTTAGTTATGCTACTTCAAGCTACTTCATTGCTGGCCTGACATTAGGGATCTGGTAGGCTACTTACCAGTAGTATCACGTAGTTCATTAAAGTCTCCTGCTTCCTGTATATCTATAGATTAGTTTCCATTGTATTTTCCATAGCATATATTTTTCAAGACACCAGTGACTTCAGTTGAATAACACAGAACCATAGCATGCAGAAATAAACTATGATGCTAGAAGTTGATACGCTGCAAAAGAGCACTAATTAAAACTGCTGGAGGCTGCAGTGGATATAAAGGAAATATCTGTTAGTCCTTTGTCTTCATAACCAAACAGCAGTGATCAGCTTTAACCTATCAAGACAGTCAACCTTGGCATTATTGAGCTTTCTTGAGTCTTGTATACACTAAGCATTTGTTGATTTTTATCCTCCTCTGCTCCATCTCCTGTATCTTTGCTATCCGGTTAGTGAGGACTAGGCAGGCACGAGCATTTGTATTTTCTGTATTACCACACGGGAATTTACACATTCAAACACACCTCTTGCTCTCTTCTGAAGTTTGCTGGTGGGTAAAGATACGAAGAAATATGAAACTTTACAGTTCTGGGATCTTAGTTAATGTTTTTTTTGTGGAAGTGAGTCACAGTCAAAGATAACTGAAGCTTCCTCTTTTCTCTCAAGGGATCCTAAGCTTACCTAGCCCATCTAATTATTTTAATATCTTGTCCAGTCAGACAAGAATTTCTGGATGTTGCTCAATGATGTGAATGTACAAACTGAGAGCAAACCTCTGAGATCTAGGAAAAAGAGGATGGCTTTTGTTGCATTATTTTTTTTAATCTTGAGAAGTTAAGTACTGAAAACTACATCAGCTTTTTCTGAAATATTAATATAAGTCTAGATTTTTACAGGCTTTTAAAACTGTTCTCAAGATTTAATCCAAAGTGAAGTGGTTTAATTACTCAGTTTTTCAGTTTGGGAATTTGGGAATTTGTTAAAGGTTAGCATCTTACCTGGGAGAGAGTCATAAATATTCTTCTTTTGAATGCAACAAGTTTAACAGGTCCAATACATGAAGGACCATGACACATGTTCCATGTGCAGCCCTGACTCAAACACCCAGAGTGTATTATTTCCTTATTACAAAGGATGAGTTGAACTTGTAGCATGGAGTATTTCCTACTAGCGGTTACTTACTTCTAGTGGTTTCAAACACCAGCAGCAAAATTGTCCCCACCTCATACCAGGTGCTTCAATACTCATGTCTATCATGGTAAGTCTTTCTTCTCCACACAGGCCTCATGTAAAAGGTGCTCTAAGACTGGGAGTCACAGAGGACAAATGTGATTTCCAGGCCCAAAAGCCAACTGGGGGCTTTCACTCAAATTTTCTTGACTTTTAGATGATCCAGTCTGGGGAAGGAATTATCTTCCTGCATGGAGATAAATCTATCACTGTGCTGAAGCGGAGGAATCTGGTGAAAACACCTCAGTTTCCCTTCCAGACTGAAGCAGGGGAGGGGAGAGTAAAATAGATACAGCCAAACCATGAAGGTTTAGTCAAGTCATTCAGAGGAAACTCCTCATGAGCATTTGGATTTGGCCCCATTCTTTAGAGCATTTGAGTGAGCTTTGAAGGGTAGGACAAGGGTAGTATCCAAGACCAGGTTGGATGGGGCCTTGAGCAACCTTGTCTAGTGAGGGGTGGCCCTCCCTGTGGCAGGGGAGTTGGAACCAGATGATCTTCAAGGTCCCCTCCAACCTTAACCATTCTATGAATCTATGACCTGATTATATTTTGATGTTCCATGAGCCTTAACCTGTTGTTGTTTGGTAGCATTTAACCGAACCACCTCTACTGTGCTCTGACAGTTCAGTCTTGGGGCACGTGTTTGACTGGTGGCCATAGAATTCACTGTCGTGGCACATGCTGAGTGCCCACATTGTGGTGGGTCCATCATCTGCTGTTTTCTCTGGGTATCTCTCCAGCTTGTCAACAGCACCCTGACAAGAGAGGTGGACAGCAGAGCACTGTCATCCCCATTCAAAGACAAAATGAAACCACTTGGATGTTGAAAAACCCTGACATCCTCCTCTAAAATCCCCCAAGTTCACACTGAAGGTTTGTTCATATGTATATTTATAAAGAGGAGGAAGAAAAAAATGTAAAAATCTACAATGAGCATCTTCTTGCCTGCTGGTGCTGTCTGCTCTTGCATTAGCATAGCCCTGATGGATTGGCAAGCTGCCTGTCGATCCTTCTGCAGCCTCCATGCTGGGCAGGGGCCATGCCTGGAGCAAAACCTCAGCTGCTGTGGCAAGCATTGCTTCACTTTGGCATCACAGCGTAGCAGCTGAAGCAGAATTTGTGTTTAAAAAATATTATGCTGTTGAATTATAGTTCATTTAAGTAAGGCAAAGTCTAGCTGATCTTGTCTTGTTTCTTGCTAGTCAGGAAAAGGCAGATCGTGTGCCTTTGTGCGCTGTTCTGCATAGCAGAGCTCAGCCCAGGATCAAGATGCTGAAATCTGGCTCTTTTCCTGCAGTTTGGATCATCTAATTCTTTGTTTTGCCTATGTCACTTGAGAGATTTACTGTCCCATCAATGTAAGTTTGATGTATAAAGGGAAAGCACATGCCCATTTAATTTCCGTCATCTGAATTTCTAGCGCTGATACTCCAGAGCCATTTTTGGCTAGACAAAACAGTGATTTAAAACATAAAGCAGCATTTATGGCCTATTTTCCCCTATTTATAAAATTTAGTAAACATACATGCGTGATGAATCATGATAGTGTCTTCTGCAGTCAAAGCTCACTGGGATAAATATTTGATGCGTAGTGAGGCAGACTTATGTTTATGCAAAGGAGAAAATAGAGACAAGTTTTTCTGTCTTAAATGGTAATCCTGAGTTTTGACATTTTATGGTTATTTATAGCAGGAAGGAGATAAGAGTTATGATTTTTAAAGGAACACAAAGCAAATACAAACCAGCTTTGTTCAACAATAACACTGATTGTGTATTTTGGGGTTGGGAAAAGTGATCACAAGGCTTGTCTTACAAAATCAGTCTGAACAAATGTTGCTTGCAAAGCTGTAATAACACCTGAAATAACACTTGGCATTACTTCACCAGACTGGGATTGAAGGGTACATGCTCCATTGATTTTTAGAGCTTATTTCTTGTAATATTTCTGTCAGCACACTCATTACAACTCCTTGCTATTATCAGGCTCAGAGCAGGGAACTGAGAGCTGATAATACAGCTGACATGTCACATATCTCGGGCAGAGAGAGATTTACCCTTTTCAAAGTGATTACGTTGATGAAAACAACACCTTTACCATTTTGAATTCACTTGCAGTGCTCTCCTATAATGTTTATCCAGTATCTTATCGCTCATCTGAAAGGCTGCTCGTTCCAGTCATAAAGATTCACAGCTGTGCTGCTTTTGTGAGGAAATAACTATAGGGAGGGTGATAATATAATTAGTACTGTCAAGGAGATCTTACCAATAGAGTCTGCAACCTGAAACAGTTACCTGGAGGCTTATTTATCCTGTACCCAGGTAAATACTGATGGGGTTGTGTGGCTGTTGTTGGGTTGTTTGTTTTTTTTTTTTTACCTTCTAGACAGTGTGCTAGTGATTGACATTTTTCTACAGCAACAGGATCTGGACTACGATCTATTCAGCATCTGTTTTCTGTAAGAAAATACAGCTACTACCTCAGTTCACTCTTACAGTTTGCTGATTTAATGGAGTTCTTGTAACTTAAACTAAAATTTTATTTTTAGTTACGATAGGGATAATCCCATGAACAAATTGGGATTTGAGCTTTAGAAATCAGTGCTGGCCTAGTGCTGTGGCCTGTCCAGCCTTTGAAGGAAAACAGGCAATCTAAACTTTAACATTTTTAATGGACAGCTGGAATTCCTATTAGTAATGATCATGGCTCACTTCAGACAACTAAACCAGGTTGCTTTAGACCACCCTGAATCAAAATAATGGGGATTTTATCTATTCTAAGAGTGAAAAGTTAATAAAAAAAAACCAAAAAGGTAGTCTAAAGTTTTATCTTGTGCTTTTTTTTTTCCTACTATTATGGGTAAAACATTTTCCACAAAATAGAAACCATCAGTATCAAATCAGTATTTAGATTTAGGATGCCAAAGAACATACCTGACACAAATACCAAGAACATCAACAGTGTCCACAACAGGAAAATCATATGAAGTGGAAACTTTCTTACAAAGGGCTGTCATGAGCAGGCTCAATTCCAAATGCATAAATGTAGACACCATAAAAATTACTCCTCAGAGACTGGTAACGCACGTTGCATCTTTAGGCTGAGAGGCTTGTGTTGGATAACATCCCAAGATTGCTTGTCTCAGACTACATTATTTCTGTGGAAGGAAAAGAACTTCTAGCCTTGGACAGAAATCTCTGATATTTCCTCTCACAAAAAAAAAATGGCTGCCCTGTTTTTTCATGCCTTGAAGTGATTTGTGGAGTGAGAGCTAGCAGTAATTCATCAGGGTGAGGCAGCTGCCTCCAGGACAAAACATCAAGTTGTCATTGTTCTCCCCAGCTCTTAATGACATTTTAAGAAAAAAAGGAAAAAAAAAAAAAAATAAAGGTGGTGAAGATTGATGCAAGTTGTCAAATCAAGGTGATGTATGAGCAGGTATTTTGCCTAATTCTCCCACGTTGTTCAGTTACTGAATTTCAGTCCTGACCTTTTGCTTTCTTCATCTTTGATTTCCCTTATTGCAGTCACGTAAGTCTCTGATACTGCCAGCTGATACCTGTGCTGGACTGCTGCCTGCTTTGCATGCCCTAGTAACACAGTCATGCTTTCTCACCTCATTTATTTTTTTTTTTCAATGATTGTAAATTGGTGTAAGCAAATACCTGGGGGAAGGCCTGAGGAGGAGGTTGAGGTCCACGAGCTTTTGAGTTAATACCTTGCTGCCAAGCTCTTGACAAACTTCTCTTAAGACAGGAGGTGTTCCTGACTGTAGCCATCAGTGAAGACACCTCACGCTGGCTGTGGTCAGGAATGGGTAGATACAAAGTAGGTGGCATTGTCAGTAGAGCTGCACCTGTGTCCTGGTTTGAGTTGGATTAGAACAATTCTGTTGAGTGATGTCTCAGTTTAAGGCTCAGGGTAAACTCCACAGAGCAGGATTTCTCTATCAATCAGCCCCCTTTTCCCCCTCCCAGGGGAGGATAAAAAGGGGAATAAGAAAAAGCATGCCTCACCCAAAAATGGAAGTTAAGACTGTAACAAATTTAATGAGTCACAGGAGATAAACAGGGAAAAGGAATATGAAGGGCAGAGGGATATACAACCCTATACGCAATCCACTTTGGGATGGCAGTGGATTGTGCAGAGCATAGGCCCAGCTGCACTGAGGGGCAGTCACAGCAGCAGCAGAGCCCAGGAAGGAAGGAAGGGGGTTTCCCTGACCTTCCTGTCTCCTTTTATAGATTCAGCAAATGATTTTACTTTTCAGCTCTGTTCTTCTAACTACCTACACTGTCTGAAGTTAGCAGCATGTATTTGCAGGCAGTGATAGGGCCTGGTGTGCAGTGTTACTGCCAAGGGTTGGTGTGCAGGCCAAGGCCACAGCTGGATCTTGTGCACCACACTGTGGGGTCCAAAAAGTAAAAGGCTGCACCTGCAGGGAGAAGCTGACAGGATAGGTGACCTTAAACTAACCAGCGAGGGATTCCATCCCATAGTCAGCATATTTGGTATAAAGCTGAGGGATCCCAAGGGCTGCTGTGGGCCCTTGCTTGGCTGCCCTCGGCTTGGGGACTTTTGTTTGGATTCTTGGTTTTTTTCTTCACTGTCTGGCATCTGAGGAGAACTGTCTGTTCTGCCTTCACTCCTCATCTGTGTGTTCCTGAATCCAGTACCAGAATACAGCTCCTGAACTCGGTTCCTGTCTGCTGCTGGGCCCAGTCTGGGATTTCTTCAGTGCCTGCTCTGCAGCATCAGTGGTAATGGTGATGTAATTGCCATTTAGGGGGAGGGGGTGGGTGTTGATACTGGCTTTGTATATATTAAAGCTATTCCAGTTTCGTTTTGTAATCAATAAGTCTCTCCCTTATTCCCTTTCTCTTCCCCTTTGGGAAGGGAGGAGAGTTAACAGAGAGCATCTGTTATAGGTCTAGTGGGTGGCCCTCACCCTAAACCGTGACAACCTATTAGGATTTGACAGGGCCTTTTGAATGCTCCAAAACTAGCCAACCAAGCCATTTCTATAAACTTCTTGGAGGGAATTGTTTACTTGATTACTAACATCACTGTGCCTGCAAAACTCTGTAGTGGCTTATTTTAGGAGGAGTGTTTTTTATAGCAGAGTTGATGTTACTGTGAGAACTGATGTGATTACACCAGAGGGAAGATGGGTTGTATCTGCCAGAAAGGGTCTGCAAGCAGATGCCTCAGCAGAAAGGGACCCTTGTCTCTACTGCAAATATGCCCTGTGCTTGTTTCCTCTGACCAGGCTGTAGCAACGCTTCTGTCTACCTGCCTTCGCCTCTGCTTTGCCTTTCCTTTTTCCAGACGGATTGTATGGACTTCTTAGTGCTGTAGGGGAACAATCCACTTAAAACTAGACTTTGAGCGTGGACAAAAGAGACTGACCTCAGTTGGCTACTAAAGGCTTTGTGCTAGGAGGAATCTTACACATACCTGTGTCTAACTTGCATATATGGGCTGTCCTCATCTACGTACTCTCACAAATACACTCATCTGTGTTTACACATGTGCAAATTTATAACATATATGCTTCAAAAATGTCATGTTCAGATCGTACCCATTTGTACTGGAAACCTTTTCCTATTAAATTCCCCTTCTTTAAGGGAGGAGGGGATCAAATTGTGAATAACAGGGATACTAACTATAGCTACCTCTCAGAATGCTCAGTTGTGCCTCGGGGCTTGTAAAAGCACGGAAAAGCTATATGTCAGACTCCAGAGCTGTGAATTATTGCAATGATTTAAGTAAATAAGCTGATTTTATCATTATAGAAAGTTTCCTTGCTGAGCTACATGTACTGATTATTTTTTTTGTTTTCTTTTTTTGTGAATATAAATGTCTGCTACTGATGGAAACAGTCAGCTGTCACTGCAGTACAAATGCAAATTGCAAACTAATGGTTGGACAATTAAGATCTAGTGCATGGAGCTTATTTCCACTGGAGGACTGTAATTGAATTCCTATTGCTGTCAGACAGGTTGAAAATTACTGTAATGAAGAGCATCAGTTTTCTACCCTACATCTTATTGTTTCCTAGCCAAAGAGCATTGCTGTTAAAGAGTTTCCCACAAATAGATCAAACAGCATTGGAAAAAGTGAGCAACAAACGGCAGAGGAATACTACCTGTCATTAAAAGGGAAATTAATTAACACTCTTTAGTTTGATTCCCACATGTCCATGAAATCCAGGAATCTAAAATCATGGTGCTTCCCCCAGCAATCCTAGTTGTGTTACTGCGTACACAGAGTGAAATGAGTGGTCAGGCAACAGTTTACCCAAACACTAGGCAATACAGTAAATAATTTGATAACTCGAGGCAATCTCTAATTCCCCAAAGCCTTTCACAATATAAGTCTACTCCAGTACATTTTAAAGTAATCCCTGGCTATACAGGTGAAAGTAGATATTGCTTTTACTCATGGTTTCTTTAAAAATGTGTAAAGTGTGTCTATGTAGACATATGCATAGCACCTTAATTGCAAAAACCCTATTTGAATAATTTCTAGAATGAGCAAATATAAAAGATATATTGAAGGATACAAACAAGGAGAGATTGAATCATTACTTATAAATTACATTAGTTGGTGTCAACTACTCCTTCTTACATAGATATTCCTGGTTCTGATATTGCAAGAAAAGACATGAAATAGGGAGTTGCCTAAGGTTTATTTGAACATCTCCTTTGGGGAGGTTACAGCCTGTAATAAGAGCAATTCCATGTTCTGGATCACACTGCAGGGGAAACTTCCATCTCAAACCTGTGAAATGAGTTTTGTAGCCACTGAAAATGACTGGGATGTGCCAGCACCCTTCCCTTAACTCTCTGTGAGCGAGATGTTTGCGTTAGCAGGGGTAGGTCCCTGCAGTGGGATCTGGAAAGAGTTGGGCTTCTGAACTATGTCTAGAAGCTCTGTGTGGTATAGAACTCCCTGCTCCAAATGTCAGCACGTATATTAGACATCTAACATTAGACCGTGATAGTTCATTGTCTGCTTGATATTTGGAGATTACACTTAAGCTGTCTAATAACAGTCATCCTCTCACTCAGAAATGCGCAAGAGGTAAGAAAAAAAGGAAATCTGGTCTGACAGTGTCACTGACACTGCTGCTTCTTGAGGTATACCAGCCTTCATCCTTCTTGACCTAATGCCTAAATAGATGCATGTATAAAGAACTCATCTGCTGCTGTTCCATAAATTCAGAGAACAGTTTGCTTTGGAGTTGTTGGCTCCCCTGTAAAAAGAGCAGTTTCACATTTTTCAGCATCTAAGATGCATTGGAGAGCCTATGAAAGCAATAAGGCTGTTGATGAAGCATCTTGGTATGAAATCTGTTTAGCCAGACCTGTCTGTCCCTGATGTAGCTTGAGTTGTGCCTCAGACAATCCAGGTGTAGGTTGAGCAGTACCGAGAGGAAAGCACCTGCTTCAGCTAAGCAACAACAAAACGCTTTGTTAGACTAGGTCATAAATGCCACGTGCTATGGAACTTATTTGAATTTAAAACATTGCTGTTGTGACTAATTCTGCCTGTTTAGCTTTCAATTTCCCTGCTCAGCGTGATTGTGCATAGATTTCAGTATATTAAATGTGAAAAGAGAACGGAGATTCTGGAATAAAAACAAACAACACGCTGTAATTGTGCAAATAGTAATTTTACAAGTTAAGAGTGCAGTAAAAAAATAAAATTGAGGGCTCTGCACGATTTTTGTGTCTACTTTCTAATCCTCAAAGGTCCTACATGTATTAATATATGACTGTACATACCCTACCATAAAAAATGAAGACAAAATGGCAATTTTCCTGCCTGCTCTATAAGCTACCGAGCTCAGATGATGCCTAAGGGAAAGGACTCCTTTATCCAGTGGACTTCCTGAGTATCAGTTATTTTCAGTCTCGCGTGGTATGAACTCTGTGCTCTTGTGATCCTTGCAAAGCGCTCGTAGCTCATTAGTAACCTGGTTTGTAGTTGCATCCATTTGCTTTGGACCAGTAGTGAATTCTCAATGGAAAATTATCTGATTGACTGTTGTTAACTTTGGCTTCCGTATTGGATGTGTAAATATGTCTGGATGCTGCAGAGTAATTCTGTTGTCCCGTTGAATATTTAGTACTCTTTCACAGAATTCAATGCAGGATGTATGATTTCTGTAGATACTAGCAGCTGATGGGACTACCCGCTTCCAGAACCGTTAGCTCGAAGCAGAGCAGAAGCAGCTCAAAACAGATGTAGTTTTCTTTATAGCACTCCAGTGCTATAAACTTTGTGCTAAGGCAGAGGTGGTCATGATGAACAGCTTCCTCTGGGCAAAACCAAACCAATCTAATAAATACATTGCGCCCCAGCAGCCAAATAATTCATGGTATTGGCAGAAGGTCTCTGTCCTTGTAAGTCTTTTCAGTCCAATATAGTGAGATGTTAATATATCAGAGAAAGATCCATCTCCATCTTTGTTAAGAGGTTATCGGATGTTAATAGAGAAACACCCCCAGATACAGGGTTTTCCAGCGCGTTGTGCGACATGCTTGAAAAGCAAAAGCCGCACAATCAAGTGCTTCAAATTAAAATGCTCTTACTTTTTATAGGAGGGTTTCATCCTTGATGAATACTAAAAGTCCAAGCTTTGTTTCAAGTAACAAAGACTGTTCCTGTACGATGATGAACGATGTACTCCAAGTGGGTCATTTAACAACAAGCTACACAAAGGCTGGACACTTTTCCAGGCTAATAGCTTTATAACCAGTAATAACTTGATTTTGGCACCTGACAGCTCTCATTAAACAGATCTTTGCTCATGCTGAAAGAATACCAGGCTATCTGGAAAGCTCAGCTCTTTCCAGGATCCTGTCAGCTGTGCAATGTATTCCAGGCTGGTGACTCCCACCTTGGTGGGAATGGTTGGGGAGTTTAAGGGTATGTACCTCTCCTGGGAGGACTCAGCCCACTTGATAAAGGCAAGTTGTCTTGAAAAAGCAGGCTGGCACCAGAAGAATATAATAGGCCACAAATAGCAGGAAAGAGGTACCGTGTGAGAAGTCTGCTTATCTCAAAAATATTCTTTCTTGCTTGTAGTGATGATTTTTAAATAAAATCAGAGCAGACACCTTGTGGTTGCTTTCTCACTGTACATCTGCATACAGCCAAAAACTTCTGCTTTCCTGGTTGCTTTCATGTTATCTAGTGGCTTTGTCCATCTTTTCCTAGTTCCTCAGGTCTAGAATTAGGTACCCAGCTCCACCACAGTGGACACACAGGAGGAAATCATCTGATGACACAAGAGCAGGTTTGGTATAGAAAATATTTAGAACAGTTGATTGCCTTACTCTTCACTCTACTTGTAGCACTAAAAGCTACGCTCTCACTGGCCAAACCATACTTTCTTTCTGTTGCTTATTTTCTGGGGAAGACCAGAAACCAAAGTGATAGCAACAGGGGGCTAACTGGTGTAACTTGAAGACTGTCCAGTTCCTGCTGTGGGGCTCAATCTTTATGAATAAGGAAAGGAAATAATTCCTCCTATGAAATGATTTCTTATAACTTCCAGCTCATTGGGTTAGTTCCACGCTGAAACGATGTTTCATGTGGCCAATTTACACCAGCACTAAGCCAAGCTTGACTGCACGCTGCCTTACCAGAAAACATCATCTGTGTGATGTGAGGTGTGTTTATCAGATGGGATGCTGGCTGCTATCTGAGGAAAAAAAAAACTGGCACCAGAAGAAGAAACGGGGCTCATTACTGAGCGTGATGTCTCAAGTGCCAAAATCTTATGGTTTGATTCTGGTTCTTTGTTCTAGATGTCATGAGAGATAACCAACCACTTCTGGTTTTTTATGATAATTCATAAAAAGGCCTCAGTTTTGGAGTCTGTTTTCCTTCTTTTGTAGGGCTTTATACCTCTAAAGGGAGGGAAAAAAATTATATATCTCCTTTCAGAACATCTCTTTGTAAAGAGAAAGGCAAAGTCTTGTGGATTATCCTTCCTTCAGCTAGGAAAAAAGCCATTAATACTTCTCAGATGTTCTGTTCTTCACGAGGTCCTTTTTCTGTAAAGGGAGCTCATCACTGTATGAACAAGAACAATGATAACTTTCAACTGCCATGGGTGCAATTCTATCAACTTTAAAAAAAAAAGGGACTAAATTGCTGAGATACTCTTAGATTCTACAGCAAGAGCCATGTTTACAAGATAAAAACTCCAGATCAAACAGATTCGGCTGTCGGTTCTGGATGAACTCAAATGCTTATTAACATACTTGATATTGACCCCAAGAGAACAATTAATGAAATGGTTTCCACAGCAAGTGTTGAAAAATGGTATCTGTGATGGATTTGGCCTTTGCTCTGTGTTGGTTTAATCAGCACAAGGAACAGCAAAGTAAATATCGTTAACTTCACCGCCTCTGTTTCACTTGAAAAAAGTTTGAAAAGCTGGTCTGGTGTCCTCCACCATGAATTTTCCTCAGGAAGGTTTCAAAATTCATATCTAGAGCCAAATTCCCTTTTAACATGTGCAAACTCTCTTACATCATCGCTAGTGTTGATCGAAAGAAATGAGCGACAGTTTCTGCTTTTAGTGGATTTGTCCATTGTTTTTGTGAGTAGGAAAAGAAAACCATAACTTAACTTTTATGCTGTGATTTCATCCTAGAGATACTTTCTTATTAATTATATGTATATGCGTTGCCCACATAATGCAGGCGTAAAATTATACTCATTCTTGAGCTACTGCAGAACTGGGACTTTAACAACAAAATCACATCAGTATTAAATCATTTTCTTCTGCAATAAACACTTTGCAAAGGAAGGTGATGCTTTGCATAAGCATGAGGAATGGGTGGAAGCTGAAGCCTGACCTTATTAGGCATCCTTGCTTTTTCGCAGAGGATAATTAACAAGGCTCTAATATCTGCTTTGGAAGAAAGGAGGATGCTAGGTGCTAGGGAGACTTCTCATTTCTTGATGACCAGAAGTAGTTGCTGCCTAGAGGAAGCCATGTCATAGATGTCACACTGTTTCTGCAGCTTACTAGTATTTTGCTAATTATATCAGTTACAAATGAAAGCTAATTCATTAAAGTCTCTTTCAAGATTTCTGTTTCATTTCCCTGCCTATTAATGTTAGTTACTTGGGTTTTTCAAAGCCTTGTTTTGTAGCTTCCCCTCCTTTGAACATCATTATATTTATGTCTGGATTTCCTTAAGGCAATGTGTTTTCATATTTAAATGCTCCTTGAATATTTTTATCTTTGTTTTGGGATGGTGGTTTTTTAAGCGGAAAGGAATTTGACTCTCATCTAGGAGAGTCTGCTGTAATTTTAGGCAAGAGTTAACAGCAAACAGGCCTCTGTGTTCAAGCTGGTTTTGAAATATAGAGGCAGCAGCTGAGAGTAACTTTTATATTGCTGAAGCCCTTTACAGATTGGATTCATGAACATGGTTCCTTAAAAGGATAGTGTGTGTTTATCTAGTTCTATGCCAATATATGCCACACTATGGTGGTAATGTTTTCAGGAACAGTCATCATTTCTTTCTAGGTAAAGCAAATTGTGGTGTCTACAATAGAAGTTCAGTGCTGTATCAGAAAGATCCAGCACAGATTTATAGTGGTCAGAAATGAAAACGTGTCAAGACCTGAATTTCAAGCAGTGACTCCAGCATCTTCGTGCTCAGTGCTAAAATGCTGAGGGTGATGGAATTTTAGAGATTCTCAGAAATGCAATAAATTCGATGATGAATGGAAGATGATGGTTTCATGTCACAGAGCCTTCTAACTTAGTAATAAATAGTTCAGAAATTTTGAAAACATACTGACCAAATATATTTCAGTTATTTATTATGTATCTTAACTCTCAATTGCTCTCTCCTTTAATATCTTGCAATTCTTTACTTTGCTTTTTTTCCAAGTTTAATCTGAGCTAATGCAAAAGCAGTTGACTGCCACTATGAATTCATTCCACAATAATCTTGAAGCTTTCCAAACAGTATCTGGTTTCATCAGATGTGGTCTGACTGACGTAGTCTCAGCTGGCCTCACAACTGAGAAAGAAAACACCATATGAAGGCAATGCTTATTGTAGAGGTGAAAAGTGGTATTATCCCATGGGACTCTCTCTTGAATGGTCAAAAACTCCCTCCAGGGAGACTAAGTGATCTGTTTTCCTATTGATGGTTGCATGTTAAGCTCCTCCCAAGCTGTGGTGACCTTAAACCTGCAACTTTTTGAATAAAGTGTGCAGAGAGGCAAGTGAGAGGGTGAGATGCTCGGTGCTTTCCAGGAACCATATGGGACTTCATTAATTTTAGTAGTATATTTCCTTTCCTTAGTATATAGCCCTCTTTTAAAATTTGATCCAGTGATGTTTGGTCATTTTGAAACACAAAACTTTTGAAAGTCATCTTTATGCAGAGTTTCTGCCCACTGAGTCCTTTTTCAGTTTCCTGGATGTTAGAGCCTCTCCTGGCAGTGACACTGATGGGAGCACAGCAGTGACCTCAGACAGCTTCAGAAGTGGAAGGGCACAGATTCTTAAAGTTTAGTGTGACTTCCCCCACCCACCCCCCCAAACCAACCCTACAACTGTTATCTGGAAGTAAAAGAAAATATGATTTAGTCTGGCACCTTCTATTCCACCTCCACAAGTGCCCGAAGGCTGTACCTTCCAGGGTCAGTGGGAACATTTCCATTCCTCATTCTTCCCAGAAATTCCCAGTGCCCCAGCCAAAGGTGTCTTAGAAGTTCATCTAGCCAGTGGAGCTACTTTGCGTGACGGAGGGAAGGAGGACACGGTGGTGAACCCTTCCTGTGAACACTGAGATGGTAAAGCTGCTGTCACTGGCAGTTAGCTCAGGGAGTCAGGGGCTGCTCTTAAAGGCAGTTACTCAGCCTGGCTATAAGCTGTCCAAGAGTTTCAGAGGCAGTGAAGTCCTTGCGTACAGAAATCCTTGCACCGATCCTGTCTCTGTGCCCTTCCCTAGAGGGGAGCAGGGCTGGAGTATGTGCAGTGTGCAGGCTCTTCTGTAATGGGGGTGACAGTAACTTAGCGGATGCCGAAAGCATCGTTATCCTTCAGGGGGGCATAATGGAGTGGGATGTGATTTTTGAGCTACTAACCTTTCCTGTCCTGCCAGCCTCGGTTCGTCACTGCGTGTGCCAGTGGGCTGTCCTCTTTCTGTGCCCCAGCAATAACTGTGAAATTAACTTCCAGATATTCAAAACAGCTTGCAGGGATTTAGCTATGTAATTTCTTCTGACATTAGCGGGAGATACATGATTAAAACTTAACTCAGTGGCCTGAATTTGTCCCCGCTGGTGATGTGTTTTCACCTTATACTGGCACCAGAGATACTTCAGCGTAGCCAGGACTGTCAGAGGCAGATGGACTTGAAGGCAGGGAGGTGACCTGCTACTTCTGCCTGTCACAGAGGTTTCTCCTCCTGCTCACTCTGGACACGCTGAAAAGGAGGATGTCCTTTGCAGAACAATGATTAAGGAAGCAGGAGGTAACGCAGGGAGGAAGAAAGATGGATGGAGGAAAAGGTGGAGGAGGAAGGACTGGCAAAGTACGAGTCATGGTTCCTTGATTTTATTCTGTCCCAACTTAGTCCTGTGTTCTCTAGTGCAAATTTCCAGTGGACTGCAACACACACCTTCCCACTTGGCTGTGCTTAGCCAGAGATCAACTGGGTGATTTCTAAGGCTTTACTCTTTCATGTATATTAGTCATAAACCAAAATATAGATGGAGCATTCAAAAGGGAATTCAGAAGCATCAGAACAAACTCTTAGGGGGTAGAAAAAAAGGTGTCCTACAAAAACTTAGCTCCTGTTCCCACTCATGAATAGTACATGTGTACTTCTTTTTGGGAAAATAAGCCTATTTCAGCTGCCACCTATTCCTGTGAAATGTGCACTGCTGCTTCTCCAGGGGTTGTTCACAGCAGTTTTCAGTCATTACAAACAACAGGCAACACAACTCTGAGGAAATCTCGGAACAGATCTATAATCTTTGCTCTCTGGCTAGGAAAGAATCCAGCACTTTGAAATGCACCATTCCCAAGAAGCATTTTGATTTAAAATTTGCCCTTTTGGTGTAATTTAAATTCCAGCAAGCCAGAAGAATTTTGGACAAAAACCCTCCAAGTCATTTCTTTCTTTTCACTCTGGTAATAAAAATTAATGTTATCGTTGTTCCTCATTTTGAAGTGGAATTATAAATCTATAGTTATATGAATGTTGCAAGCACTGTATACATTATTAATTGTCTGTAATAGCCATAGTCTCGTGTATTTTTATAATATAGTCCCTTCTCTCCCATCACATCACCACAGTAAAAGTAATATCTCAGTTAATATTCGTGATTGTATGGGAATGAGAAACAGGAGGTCTTTCCTAGGGGTTTTTAACCCTACAATACATCTTCCTGAAGAAAAGGCACTTAGTGCTTGGAGCAGCTCAGGAGGGGCTGGCAAAGATGACTTCAAGAATTATTTTCAGTTTTCTCTCATCCTGGAGAGCATTCAGCCGTTCCCTGTCTGAAAGGCTCTCTGTGTTAGCTGTATGCAGCCCCAGGGGCGTATGTGACAAATGTCTGTGTGTCCTAAGGACATAAAAATGCCCTGGTTGTGTTTGTCGTCCCTACCTGTCCTGCTCCCTCCTGCCAGCATTCAGGGCTATCAAACTTTGATCTGTTCTAGCTGATTCCTTCCACATTTTACCTGAAATTTGAGGAAGAGGGGGTGCAGTTTGTAATGCCAAGCAAGATAGTCACTTATTCTGAAACCGTATCCTATATTTTCGCTGGATTAGTTTTCTTCTTTCTGTACCAAATCATTCAATATAACCATGCTGATTTATGAGGGAAACAATGCAAAAGAGTAAAAATGCATTTTCTCTTTCTTTTTATTTTTCTAAAAAAGTACAATGCACTGAATAATGAGAATTATCTAAGCACACAATAGATTTCATCAGTTAGAAAAAACTTTTTGTCAGAATACCTTGCTGGCATTTTTCCCTTAAGATAATAGAATATTAGCGCTTAATTATCTGTGGTGATAAGCAAGATCTGTGAGAGCTATTAGAGACATTATTAATTTTTACATCTGCGCAGTAGAGAGATAATGGTACCACTTACATGTATGAGTTCCAGTTTTGTGAATGTTTCTCACTAGAACAAATTGAGCAGGACTTCAGAATCTTCCTTAAGCTTTATGCCATCAACTGTACCACGCTAACTGAGAAATCACTTTACAGTGATAACGAATTTTACAATGTAAACCAACAAAGCATTTGCAGTGGTGTTCTAGCTGGTTTTTTTTATAAAAAAAAAAGGACCGGTTAAGACACTGGAGCAGAAGAATACTATTTTAAATGCATTCAAAGCATCATAATTCTCGCGGACTTTTAACTATTCATGATGACTTCACTTGCTAATAGCAAGCTGTGCCTGTAAGTCGCTGCTGGCTTCTGACAGCATACAGCTTGAGTTTTAGTTCTTGTTGTGGGGTGGTCCCCCGGGCAGCGCTCTAGCAGCACTGTGCTGGAGCTACTTGATTCCTATACTTAAAACTCAAAAAATATAAATTATTCCCTGGCCCTCCATAGGTTGGAATTGAAGCTTTCAAGAATTTGGCGTCCCATTTCAGGAGGTGCAAGGTGAGGTGTGCACCTGTCGAAGGTTGGGGGCTCACTTGTGCTGTCTTGATTTAATGCAGGGAATAAAGTATTTGAGGCAAAGGCAGGTCAGTGATTATAACTCTGCTCCTAAGGTGGAACTGAGCTGTGTACTCAGACTGGGTTATTTCACCAGTTAAAATACACCCACTTCTGCAACAGCTACTCCATGGAAATGGAACAGAACCTAATTGTCTAAACTGTGAAGTAAGCTGTCACAGCTGGTGTTTCTCTTCCCCTTACCAACACAACACATATTGTATTAGTTCAGGCTTGTTTCACAGGCTGAATGTTTGAGCAACTTGCGAGTATGTTTTCCTGAAACAAGCTTTGACAGTTGCTAGAGGTTTTCAGTGGTAAAAATACAGTCTTTGTGATTCAGACTGTGCTTAGACATATTAGAACAGGAGAGCAAAATTTGTGTCTCTGATAACCTGGGTAAGGGGTACTTTCCTCTGAGAAACAAGTTGATCTGCAGAAATCTATTGCAGAGAAATAAAAAAACAGCAAAACTATTTGTTTATTATCGCAATTCACACTGGAGGAAAAAGCATCAAGAGTTTTCATTTGACTGAGTTACCAGTGTCTTCCAGCTGGAAATGTTAAACTAAAGCAAAACTGACCCAAACTCAGAGGTTTGGATTAATCATTTCTGAACCAGAAGAGGGTTCAGTAGAGATTCCGATTCTCTTGTTTGGGAAATTGTCTGGGCAGAAGGCTTATAGTCTACTGCAAGGACTTATTTTTCACATGCCCACTTTCTTTTTTTCTCCTTCTATTAGGAATTTCTGGGATTTCCTCCCATTGTAGTGTGTCTGGCCAAAAAAGGAGCAACCCGGGCCATCTTGAAAGCAATCTCTGTTCCATATATCACTTTACTAGGAAAATGCAAAGGAATCATAATTCATACATCGCCTGTGCTTAAGCTCTCTGCATGTGTATATTATATCTAGATATAAAAGCTATAGAAGTACATGTGCTGAAACCACCTCTTGCTGTTACCTATGGTTCAAACATCCTTTTCCCTCTTATCTCAAAGTAGTAGATCTTTGGGGCAGTGATTTTTTTTTTTTTTTTTTTTTTCTCACTGTGGCTTTGGGTGTTCCCCAGTATAATCCAGGAGCCAAAGTTCTATTTTCTCATAAAAGACAAATGGTAATAACAGCAGCACAGGAAGGCTAACAGCATTTCTTCTTATGTCTTTCCCACTGTCTTGTAAACTGCTTCTGGCCACTCACTGCTCTGACACGCTTGTGAACGTTTGCTGACAAAAGGCTGCGTGGTTTGACTTGACATCGCTGCTGTGCCTCAGCCAACCACCCTGGCTTTGCAGATTCTCCCCAGAGTAGTGAGCTGTGGATCAAAGCAGGAGAAGTCATCTATAGAGAATGACTCGGGCCTGGAGTTGAAGAAAAATGTACAGGAAGCTGAGATGTCTGCAAAACTCTCCAAGAGTCTGATTCTTAACACTGCAGAGTCTTTTACATGCTAATCGGTGTCAAATGAGTTGATCTTCTTCCCTCAGATGGATGAATTCAAGTTTGAAATGCAGCGGTGCTCTCTCTGCACCTTGCAGAATCTCTTACACATCATGGGTATGAAATTTATTGAGCACAGATTGAAAAGTTAATCAAGTGGGCCTGTGTTTTTGTGCTGTGTGCTTCCCCCTGTATAGTAATGGACTTTGCAGCTCATTTAGGAGAAAGAGGTTACTCTAGCAATCAGCTTAGCTCCTACAGACACCATTGGGAGTTTTGCTCTGTGAAGACTACCAGAAATTCATTTAATGGCCCATTAAACTGGTGTCAAGGTATTCCTGCAAAACAAGATTGGAATGCTAGTTCATTCATTCTGATCTAGATTAATTGGTTGCTGTTTTGCTTGATCTTAATCAAAGGTCTGCGGTGAGCTGCATGCATTAATTATGTCTGTATACACATGCAAAGTGCATTTGATTTCTTGTCTACAAGAAGTGTAAGATTTGATGTGTAAGAAAGGCTTCATGGCAGCATTGTGGTTTCATAGCCAGCGTCTGTGCTGTTTAAACTGGTGTTAGCAGCTACTCACTCCTCAGTTTCCCCTGCTGCTATTTCCACAGATGTACTTGCTTGGTTCCATGAGCTGCTTATGTTACAATGCCGAGGGCTATTGGATTACTGGCAGTCCAAACTCCTAATTTACCTGTCACCTAAGAAGAATTTTGCTCCAAGATGAATGTCCTTCAGTCCTGTGTATTATTTTATGTATGGAAATCAGTACAAAGTTTCAAATATTGCTGTTTCAAAATCACAGATTATTTGGTCTGCCACTCCGCTCTGCAGTTTTAAAATTAATGTTCTTTGTGGCCTTGTAAAAGGCCAAACTCTACATGTTTCTGTAGAGGGGAACACATCCAGGAGACCAAGCTCTAATTTTAACTAACCTGATGCTAATGAGTGATTTGTACCGGGAAAAAGAAAGCAGAAAAGAGGATGAGGGAAAGTGAGTGATACAACATCCTTCAGCTACATATAGTGTGGACTTAGTACTTTGCACTAAGTGTACAAACAATTAGTACAGACATCCCAGAGATACGACAGCTTCTCTGTGCAGCATCAACGTCGGCAAGGTTATCTTAACATATAAAATTCAGTGTTAATACCAAATGAACCAGTGAAGCAATGTATTCTAGAAGTAAAGACTGGAGAAGAAAAAACTTTAAGGTGGGTTTTCCACAGAGTGGTAATGCAATAGAAGATGTGTCAGAGAAGAGCAGGGAAGTACTGTTGCAGATGTCCTATATTCAGAAATGACATTGACTGTATAATACGTTCTTATTTTCATCCATGTCTCAAAAGAACTCACAAAAGAAAATATTTCTATGTGGACATGGGGAAAATGGGACATAAAGTTCGAGCACTATGTTGGGACTATAAACCCTGCCTTAAACTACTTTGTGTATTTGTACTAAAATGCTCGTGTAGAGTCTGATACACCTACCCTGGTGTAGACTTTCCCTTGGTAAAAATCCTGTTTGCTGATAGAAATGCCACAAAAGAAAGAATAAAGGCAGTATAACCTGACCCGTGTCAGACTAGAAAATCTTGTTGCTGCTAAAAGAACAAAACTATCACTATTAATTAAGTAGGATTAATTGTGTCATGGCATTATCTTAGTCTCAATCCTAAAGACAAGTTTGTGACTGTGATATAGTGAACTTCATCAGTCTCTTGTAAAAGCTGACAAATCCTCTACTCCTGCAGAGGCCAACTGTTAATGTACAGACCAGAGAGCTGGACTTCTCATTCCAATGAGATCTTCATCAGATCTGGTGCAGACATATTTTTTGGCCAAGGGAATTGCTGTGTATTTCTCACCCCTGTCAAACTCACAAATTTAGAAACTAGCTGGGACAGAAAAGCTTGCCTTTTTTACTCTTTCCATAATAAGATGCAGAGAACAAGGTAAATGAGGTGGGGAATGGAGACATGAAGTTTGTAGGCATCTTATTGTGTAGGTTTGACATATGCTTTGGTTATGAATCCAATTGGTGTTGGCTGTATAAACATGAGCTATTCTGTTCGAAGTTTTTCACAAAGTGCTTGGTGATGCTCCTTTGGCTTTTATTCTTGCCCTCTTTAGCTAAGTGACCCTGTTACTCCCCTGAAATAATATGTTCACAGTTACAGGAAAACAGGCTCTGTTGGAGGACTGGTGCAAAGCCTTCATCTTAGCGAAGGATGTCTTTGCACTTCTGCAAAGTCAATGCTGTGTTTGGGGACCCTCAGGAGCTGCTCTTTCACAGGGAGAGCTGTAACCAGCAATGCCGACTTTGCCCTGAAGAGGTGGGTGTTAGGAAAGAGATAGTTTTGCTTTTTTCACCTCTTTCAGGGTGTGAGGGATAATGAGGAAACATCTCCTGTTATTTCATTTCAGTGTGTGCATCTCTTCCTTGCGTGAGCTTATAGAGTATTCTACACAGGTTTATAAAAGTCTCCTCCTAGCTTGGCTTTTTCCTTCTGACAATGTCCATAGTCGTAAAAGATAAAAACTTCTGTGAAACAGATTAAACCGCTCGAATCTTATTGCATATTTTCTTCCCTCTAGCAGGAGATTTTTAGCATTGAACATACAAAGCATTTCAGACTGCAAATCTGTAGTCTCTTGCTGGTGGTAAGAATGAATTGGATTGGCTTTTCTTGGTGGGATCAGATGAAAACAAGACACCTAAAGGCCCAGCCCGGAGTGTGTACTCTATTTTGGCACACTGCTGAGTACTTACAAATGCCAAAAGAAAGGTACAGCCAAAAGAACTTGCCTGGGTGGAAGAACATGTTGTCCAATACAAATTTTTCTGCATCCAGGCAAAGAAATGAGCCCAACACTTGAAGTTGAAAGGAACTGCCTTTTAAAGAACAGTGCAGGAGAGCTGGGAAGAGCAATTCCTCTCTGCCCAGGTACACAAAAACAAGCATAAGCTATTTTGAGTTGTTAAAAACAACCACCGCCATTCCCCTCCCCCTCCCAAAATCCAAACCAAGGAAATCAGTAATAAACCAAAATGATTCCCTAACACCGATTCCATTTTAAGCCTTCCCCACACTATTCAGAAAAGAGAAAAGCAATTTAGCAGAGCACAGGCCAGTTTGATCATTTGCCATCCTACGTTAGCTTGTTCTCCTGGAGGGCTCCTGTGCACCCTGAGTAACTGTTCTTAAGTAAAACGTAATTTGCTGCTGAGTTTCTTCTTGACACCTTATTTTCTGCTTAGGGATACTGGCCATTCAGATGGGAAGGCCTTCAGATTTTTCCTTGTGTAAAAGGTAGCATCATTATACCCAGTTATTTTGTGCTCTTTGACTTTTCCAAGCGTTAATCATTAAAAAAAAAGGATGCTGGCTCCAGCTATTGTGTGAAGTAATATCTTGGGCTGGCAGTAGTGAGAAAGCTCTTCAGTCCAACTCAGGAGTGATATCACTGTGTCTTTCATAGAAGGTGTTTTATCCCTCCTTCTTACATTCAGATTGATTGATTTACCGGGATTATTCCCTCCGGGCTAATAGCTGCCGTTTCTTTGCACATTCAGAATTTAAAAGGAATAGTATATTTGATTGATTTGTTCAGGAACTGGGTGTGATTTTTTTATTTTTTTTGTGAATCTGTTTGAAGCATTAGATGTTTAAAGCTAATTGTGTATTTAAGTGCTGAACTGCACTGAAATTTAACTTTAGAACTGAGGGCCAGATGAACCAGCAGGTACATCCAACTGGCTACATGCTAATAAAGTGATATAACCCTGTCTGTTCAACTTCTACCTGGGTTTTGTTCACGGCTGCATTTTCCCTATCTTTCTGCCACTAGCAGTTCCACCCCGCAAACAACCTTGCTAATATCTCAGAGATAAAACAGCTTGCCTAGAGAAACTGTGGAAGCTCCATCACTGAAACTGCTCAAAGTCAGGCTGGACAGGCCTTTGAGCAACCTGATGTAGAGAAAGATGTTTCTGGCTGGGGTGGAAGGGTTGGAGTAGATGGTCTTTGAAAGTTCCTTGCAATTCAAACCATTCTCTGATTCTGTGCAACTTGAGATTTTTAAAGAAAATTTATTATGCCTCCAAAACTCTGACTCTGTTTACGTAGTACCAGTGATAGGATCTTAGGAAGAAGCTCTTCAGTACGAGGGTGGCAAGACTCTGGAATAGATTGCCCAGAGAAGCTGTGGATCCCTCTTCCCTAGAGGTGTTCAAGGCCAGGTTGGATGAGGCCTTGAACAACCTGGTCTAGTTGAGAGGCATCCCTGCCCATGGCAGGGAGGTTGGATTAAATGATCTCTGAGGTCCTTTCCAAGCTAAGCCATTTGGATAGGCGCTCTCCTGCCCGGCATACCGGTCATATTGCAAACATCTTGGCAAAAACATCTTAGTTTTGGTAGACTTAGTATTTGTGGTGGCAAGAAAATCATCAGCTGTGAGGGGACTGCATGGTTTCTATACCACAGGCATGTGGAGGTCAATGGACTCAAGGTTAATTTACTACTGGTGAGACTTGGCCTTGGATTATTTACCCTCTTGTGCATCTCCCATTCTTTCTCACTGCTGAGGCCTGCTCACTGCTGAGGCCTTGTCTCTGATTTTTCCCTGGGTAACTTCTTGCACTATTCTCTTTCTCACTTAACCTGAATGTTCAAGCAAAGGCTTTCAAGGAATGACTGTGTCTTGGGACAGAGGCATAGACTGGATATCCTTTTAAAATCCTTTCTCACCCCATTTTTCACGATTCCCTGAATTTAAGACAAAACTGCATTTTTAATGAGGCTCTTTATGGGTCAGTAAAAAATGGATTAAATTCTCTATCTTCCCCTACAAGAATAAGTGTTAAACTGTGAAATATCACATCCTTATTAGAGTGCCAAGACCACTGCTGTCTGTTTAAATCTTTTCAATGAAAGACAAACATGGAGCAATTATTTTTCAGGCCCCATATTCGTTACAAAAAAACCCACCCTAACCCTAAAACCAAGGCACCCTCCAACAAGTCACTCCAGTTACCAGTGGCTTTATGTTAAAAAAATACTGAATTCCATTCCAGTAACACTTACCAAATGTGGCAAGAAAGTTAGGGAAGCATTGCAGGAAGAGAAGCTGGAGCAAAATATTTTCCAGCTTATGCTGTAAATATGTAGCTGAGGATGCAAATGTGAGTAGGACCCATACAGACCTGTTATGTCATTGAAAGAAGACACGTTGAGCATAGTCAGATATTGCCATCTAAGTCAGTAATTACTCACACTTTCATGTAGTTATTTGATTGCCATTTGTTACAGGCATATCATGCCTTTAGCCAATATTTTCAGCCTTTACATAGTCCATTTTATATATGTAACACTAGAATAAACTCCCAGCATCAGAGCTGTGCAGAAAGGGCAGCTGTAGAACGAACACCGCTGCAGTTTTCTGTCACTGCTGTGTTTCTTGTCCTCAAACTTTTCTACCAGGGTTATACCAGATCAACTCTTGCAGAGTCTGATTTATTTTTTTTTATTCCTGTCTGTAATTGTTATAACTTGGGATGAATGTGATCAGTACTTCCAGGTAATTCTCCTACAATAGATTTTCAGTGTCCTTCATAGATTTTTTTTCTTTGATTTGCTTTCTGGATTAAAGCCACCTGTACTTCAGCTAGTTGTGATTTAGCAGTAAGATTCACTCTAGCTTTTGCAAATATGTTTATTTCTCCTTTAAATCACTTATCTTCATTCCTAGACTGATACTGTATCAGTCTTTCATCCAAAGCAGAGCCTCTCTCCCTGAAAGAAATGTCGACTTTTCACTCAAAGAATCCATCTAGGGAGATAGAAAAGGGGTTTGGTGGTTTTTGGCAAGAGGTCTCAAGAGCATCCAGCTAAATACCCCTGTGCTGCTGCAGAAGTGTGAAGACAGGTTCATCTGACAGGGCTGTGGAGAGATAGAGTTGGGCAGGGGAGGCGAGGGGAGCAGTCGCATTCACCAGCCCGACTGCTGCCCGGGCTGCTCAGATCTGAAGGTGTCTGAGCTGTAGATAATCGGGCACAGCCACATTCACAGCTCTGATTAAGAGGAAGAAAAGGATGTTTCAAAAGTCAGTCCTGTCTGCCACCTACATTTGTTCTCTCCAAACTCCAGGAAATAGATTCATTCAAACTCTGCTAATAGATAGCAAGAGCAGGCTGTGCTATGACACCGGATCATGCCATAGCGGGTAGCGGAAAGAGCAAGGAGAAGAACAAAGGTGGCATCTCCACAAATTAAAATATGTGGAAGTCCTACCAAACATAAGGTGCTCTGATCCTGTGCTGGCCCACTGTGCACAAGAGTTATGGGGCAGAGAAGTTTGTCTTTTACACAAAGGGGCAAGGGGTGGAACACAGAGGAACCTGCAGGGTGGTCTGCAGGTGACATTCCCACACGGATGAAGAGCTCATGCCAAGTGTGACAGTACCAGAGCCACATCTCCACCATGCAAGGAGTAACAATTCAGTTCTGGGTCAAGCAAGTTTTTCTCTCTCCTTGTGTGAGAAAGACAGGACCCAAAGATTTTTTTTCTAGTCGAGCAGATTTTTTTTCAGCCTATCTTCCTACAAGGAGTATCCTGGCCATAAGGCTGTAGAAAACTGAATCGGTGCTGAGCCCGCACAAAGGAACCGTGATCATTGCTACTTGTTCTCTTGCCTTCTGCTGACACTTGAGCTCACTGTGTACCTCGGCTGTCACTCATCAGCCTCGCTTCTGATTTCTTGGCAATCACCGTGCTAATTATTCATTTCTTTCCTGAGTATACACACATTTCCAAAGTCTCAAAATAAGACACCTCGGTGATGTGAATAGGAGGCATTTCGGTGAGTCCTGTTCTACAGCATGCTCCTGAATATTTAGAAGGTAATTTGAAAATGGAAAGGAAAAAAAAAAGGTGCAGCTTGCTAACGCGTTATAGCTCGATGTTTGCCCGTCACTCATGGGTATATATTCTGCCTGTTGATCACTAAGGAGATTTGTCACATGCAGGGAGGATCAGGAGAGCTCTGGATTTAAAGACATGCTGCTTTGCAGAGCAAAACCAGAATCTAAATCAGAAAGGCAACTTCTAATTAAATTATTCCTAAAGTAAAGAAGCAAAATTTCTCATTTTATATATATATAAAATCACCCCATTCTTCTTCCTACTGTTGAGATTTCTTTTTTGTTTCAAACTTTTCCAATAAAAAAATAAAACCAGGGAGAGTGAAGTACTCTTCCTTGGGGATAGTGGTTCAGAGCAGTTTTATAAGTATATATTAATAAGACTTTCATTTCAAATTCCTTCTTTCTCCTTTCCTGGAAAGATATTACTCTCTCATCCTGAACATTATAAAATGGAAGAAAGTACAATTACAAGGAAAAGATGAAAATTACAGCATTAATAACCCAGGAACTGCCTCAGACATGTGGCAAAACTCCTGCTGACAGGTGCAGTGTGACTTCAGTGACCTCTCGGGCAGGATCTGGGTTGGAGCCATGTGAGAGGTTGCTCCTTTGTTATGGAACAGATCAGAAAGATGATATGAAAAACTGCCCAGCAGCACTTGTCTGCTCAAAGTATAGAAGATGGAGTAAGATCTGTCTGGCCTGTGTCTTCCCTTTTAGAGGGCTTAATTGTGCTGAATTCAGTGTTCTGGAAAACCTCTAGGCACCCTTCACTTTGCATTAAGTTTCTTGTCTCTGGGTTTTATGACTTCCTTGATCTGCTGCCCCGTTATGATTTCTTGAGATAACCCTGAGAGTCGGCCAGCTGCCTGCTAACACCATCCGGTCAGGGAGCAGCTGAGGGAACACACCTTGGGGCAGAAACTTATTGCCCTCTCTGACCCTGGCATCATCGTGGAGCAACACAAGGGGCTGGTTGGATTGGACAGGGCAAGACTCAACATCTACTCAACTTTCTACCTGCATCAAAATTTCTTTAAAGGGGTCAGGGCGGGGGGTCGGGGATTGGTTGCTAAGCAAAGAGACAAGGGGGTGTCACCTCTTTCTAGGCAGAGCTGAGGCAGTAGCCAAGAGCCACCTCATCCTCTCCCTGTGGCAGGGCAGCACTGATTGAACTCCAGTTTGGTGCTACAGTCTGCCAGTCCTGGCTTGCTCAGCTAGATCCTTCCTCTGCTGAGACGGCCCCATCCTTCATGGGAAGAGGACCTTCCCATTTGTCCAACTACACGGGTACCCCTGTAAAACAAATCATTCACTGCTTGCAAAGGGGTTTCTGGTGTTAAATTAGTCAAGAGAAGCAGCATCCAAACCAGGTTTCTGCTGTGGGCAAGATGGCAACTAAGCCATACGTGCTGTACAGGACCGAAGTGCTCTCACCACACCAGGGCTTTGCCCTTGCTGGTGACTCAGCCTCTTTCTCACTCTTTGGATTCCTTCATGGCTCTCCTCTTTCCCTATAATAGAGAAGTGGACCACCTTCTGAAGAGAATAAATAAATAAACTAATTTCTTACGCCCTCTACCTGACTAGCAGCAGCACTGTGGGAGATGTTATTTACATGAAGTTCATGAATATTTATAGTAATATTTATAGCTTTGTTCAGCAGGAGGCTTGATCAAGTCAATAGTATGTCTGGGGATCAGTCTTCAGC
This sequence comes from Baryphthengus martii, assembly GCA_013396935.1. Lineage (NCBI taxonomy): Eukaryota > Metazoa > Chordata > Aves > Coraciiformes > Momotidae > Baryphthengus > Baryphthengus martii. The sequence goes on from VWZK01004122.1 coordinate 415,389, forward strand.
ATACTACTTTTAACAAGAATAATTTGCATTTAATAAAGAGCCTGAGGTAGCAAGTCTCAATCCAGATTTGAATTTTCTTGGTATTTGGAGAGATACTTGGATTAGTGGTTTCATTCCACATCCATTTTCACCAGCAGTGATGCAGTGAAACCAGAGATCTCAATTGAAAGAAACAGGCTGACAGGAACAGCGTGAGAATAGGCCAGAAAATAAAGGGGAATTTTTTCCTTATAGTCCCTACAGCATAGATGCTGTAGAGTTAGTTAGACACTCATCACTTTTTGGTAGCTGCCTTTCTGTCATAATTGCTGCAAATAACTAGGATGGGCAGCTGGAGAAGCCTCAGAGTCCTCCTCTGATGCATTTTCATTGTCGTGCACCTGTTAAATCCGCTTTTCCCTCCTCACAAACATAGGTTCTCAGGCTGCTCTGGGAATCTGATGTGCAGTAGAGCTTGGAGGGAGATGTGGGGCTGGCTGGGGGCAGCTGGAGACACCAGGTTGGAAACGCAGAGCTGCTCTGGGTATCTGCTGCCTGCTTAAACCTGTGCCAATAAAAATACTGGATAGAACCTCCCTGTCATACCAGTTATCTCCTAACTGGGTGCATCTTCAACTGACTGTTCATTGCTGAGCTAGTGAGAGGGGTAAAATAAGATTTTGTCTGAATGGAGGTGTCTGAAGAGGTATCGGTGCTCTAATTTCACCTGTCTAGTTGTGTGGCTTCATCGAGATACTATTTAGTATAAGGCACTTTTCCAGACCAGCCCTTCAAAGGGATCCTTCTGCCACCACAAACCCTGCAGTATTAGCTTGGTTACAGATATTTATAGGCCCAAGCCTCTCCACAAAAAGTTGAAAGGCCAAGGAGTTATGAGATGCAGAGTGACTTCAGCTGAAGATGGTGAACAGAAATAGTTCTAGGACAAAGCATGTAAGAAAACTTTTTCATTCATTCTGACCTCTGGGAATTTTGGGAAAGGGATTTATATTCTTTCTGGTTCTCTCCTATCAGCAAAGACATAGAAAAATGCTAAATCTAAACATGTGCACTGCTGTTTCTCATGATTTTGTAACTTTGTGATTTGTTTTAGCTGAAGAAAAAATATTTTTAAAGAATTAGTGTTCCCCTGGCAGCAGTATCCTAGCCAGGCAGCTGGTATGGACAGGCTGTGTCTACAATGAGATCTGCCTGATGATGGTTGTTATTGCTTGGGAGCATCACTCTGTGGCCACTGTAAGAGGTATTATAGAGGAATAAATAATCCATGTGTTGTACACGACACCAAATTGCTGCGTGCCCTGAATAATTTGCTTGTGATGCATGTGGTTCCTGTGCATCGTTTGAGCCTCGTACGGTGCATTTCACACAGCAACCTACTGAAAACATCCAGCTTCCCATTCCTTGCTTTGGTTTTGGCTACATCATTCCATTTTTTTGAGTTTTGCTGCTAAAGCCAGATGCTTTGCTGTAAAGTATGGTATGGTGAAGGCGTGAGTGTATTATTATTAGACTTAGTGTAAGCTGTAGACCCTTGGATCTCCTATTACCTCCAGCCATTTGCAGATGGTTGCTGAGTTACCATCTCTTAGCATCAATGTTACAATAACTACTAAAAAATATTTACAGCTAAATTCAATGTATAGGATTGTGGCTTTAAGTGTTCTCAATCAGAAAAAAAAAACCCCACAAATATAAGAATTATATTATGGAGACTAAAATTGAGTTTCAACAGGAGTTACAGTTTTTTCCGAATAGGCATTTTCAGATCAGCTTATTTGTATATTTTGCGATCGTTTCAAGACCGGTTGAATGGCAAACATTAACTGAAGGACTCACTGAGGTCTGACCTCGCTGAGATGAAAGGAGGAGGAATAAACAGAAGATGTGCATCTGTGGGTTACTGCAAACCACTGAAACCTTGACCTAAGATAACTTGAAGCCTGAGTAGGGTTTATGCAAGTATTATGGTTCTTTTGCGTTCACACTTCAGTGCTTCTTCACTTCCTTGGGAAGATGATATTGTGTCCCAGGTCATTAATCTCACCAGAGAGTGTACTGTTGTGCTCAGGATCTGTTCATACATTTGGCAGTCTTGCTTGTTGTTCTTAAGCATATGTTGAATATTTACCCAGCAGCTATTTGTACAGTTCCTGTAACATGCCAGGACCGCTTCCAGTTAGTGTCAAGAATCAATTTTCTGCCTTTCTGGGAAGAACTTTTTGAAAAGAAGGAAAGATTTAAAAGATCTTACCAAAACATAGTTTACAATTTGTTCCTCTTTTGCATTGAAATTTATCCTCTAGCTATTATGTGCATCTACTAATCACAGAATGGTAGAGGTTGGAAGGGACTTCTGGAGATTGTCTCGTCCAACCCTCCTGCCAGAGCAGGTTCACCTAGGGCAGGTTGCCCAGGATTGCATTGTCCAGGCAGGTTTGGAATCTCTCCAGAAAAGGAGACTCCACAACCTCTCTGGGCAGCCTGTTCCAGGGCTCCAGCGCCCTCACAGTAAAGAAGCTTCTCCTTAGGTGGGAAATAAGCTTATAGAGAGTGTATCTTCATGATTTACGTGGTTTGTTTTGGAGTCTGGGGTCTGACCATTAGATATATCTGAGTGAAAGCCAGAGAATAATTTTAATTACACTCTGGAGGATAATTTTAATGTGTCTCTGACCTTCTGCAGAATTTGGCCCATTGTGCTTGCAGGTAACGGTGAGGGTCTGGTTGCTCCCTCTTCTGTTTGTGTTCCTGGAGCTGTTAGGAAAATCCAGTGCAGAGCCAGGCTGACTCCAGCACTCACTTGCCTGTGTTCTCTCCCTGCTTTACATCCTAAAAGGTGTCAGCTTTGTACCACATGGTTATGGAGAATGCCAACTGAAAGCTTAGAACTACTGTGGGTTTAGTACAGCAGGTAACAACCTGCACTGAGGAGTAGAGCTACGGGGGACAGGACAACTACGTCTTAGCCAGACTCTGCACTAATTAACCCATACATACTGCTGATAACTTTTGGAAGCTTCTTACAGATCTTAATTTTCATTGCAGATTTTCTAAGAGGCCTATTATTGCTGCTTCTCAACTTCATAAAACATTTGGATGTTAATGGTTGCTCTGCGTTTCCACCCGGACTGCAGGCAGACCGTGCGTAACAGCCAGGGAAAAATATTCTCAGTTCTGTGTTTCCAGTGTGGAAACACACCCTTGCTGTCCACGGGAGAGGAAACTGGTGGTAATGATGACAGCATAGAAATGTGTGTTTGTAATCAAAAGGGAAAAATTAAGAAGTAATAGTTGTGTGCACTTTCAAGAGTTCACAAATATTGTTTCCTAAGGCACTGGAAAATCATAGATGTATTTGATTAGGGCAAAATATTAAGACAGTGTGAAAATTATATTAATAAAGGCAGATTTTGACTGCTGTGTACTGCAGTACTCCTGTCCATGTTGTAAACAGGATGTTCAAAACCCAAAGAGGTTACATGAAAGAACTGCAAGATCAGTTTGATGTTGGACAAAAACCTCTACAAAGGCTCTTTCCATTTAATACAGCACGATGAGAGAGGATATGAATATCGAAGTTATTTTTTTTCACTGGTCTGCTTTAAGAAAAAGGGGTGAGAAAAACCAGTGACTGGAAGCTGAAACCAAATAAGTCCAATTTAAAAATGTGATGGGTGCTTTTATCGGTGTGCATGATTAGCTACTGCAACAGATAGAAATACTTTTTTTTTTTAAACCGGGTATTGTGATTCAGATGAGGAGTGATCTGAAATCTGTGCTTTAGTGAAAACTCAAGTTACTTGCTCAACCACCAGTTGTTAAAATATACTGGTTTGGGATATAAATGAGGACATCCGATGGCCTTGAGCAATCGGAATGGGTCAGAAGTCTCCAGCAGCACCTGAGCTCAGGTTTGGTGTCGGGGAGCAGAGCAGGCACCCGGTGCATCCCCCGCACCCAGCTCTTCCTGCTGGAGTGACACCACGAGAAATGCTCCCAATCCTTACGCTGGGATCCTAAGATACTGCTTTGAATAGGGTGATGGGAGTGTTGAAAACTATGGATAAATTGTTTAAACCAATTATTTTAGCAAGGGAATTCTGAAAATGTTATTCTAAAAAGGCCTAAGTACACAGCTATTTCCACTTAAAGGAATTAGCGAAGTAAAATAATTGCATACTTAACATGCATTTCACTTATTCAGCATCCAGTTACCAATTTTTTAAAAAGCAATTTTCTAATGCAAGTAATTAATTATTACTTAAAGTTATTGGGATGCTCAATTGGATGTAGAAATCAAGTAGCCTGCAGCCTGCATTATTTGTTTCTTCCTGTTGTAAGCTCTGCTTTCCTTGGTTTATGTTCTTTAACCTCTTGCCTGTGTCACACAGCTCTAAGTTTCTTCTATATTAAGAAGAAGAAAGTGTGATAAGGAAGATTGAGATTTCTGTATATTACACAATTTAATTTCATTCAGGACATAGTTTTTCTCCAGAATGCTTTATTAGGAGGTATCAAAGCTGGGGGAAAAACCATTAGAACTAAGAGCTTTATTAGTACAATTTATTTTTTCAATTTAATACTGTACCTGGAGCTATTCTATATCAGAATTCAGAGGCAGAGAACATAGTTAATAATGCAGAAGAGCTCACAATTGGAGTTTGTTAGGGATGTTTCACAGCTGAAAAAAAAAGTTTTGATTTTTAAAAAAAAAAAAATAAAATCACAGACCTATTCCAATGTTGGCAGAAGTTCTCGGGGAGAAATACTTCAGGAATATTTTTTTCCACACTGTTTCTGTTCTTTACAAGACCATGAGCTTGATCCAAACTTGCATTGTATCACAATAGGTTAATATTTTGGTAGTTAGATTTCTATTATGCCATCTACTGGGACCAAAGTGAAGGGAAATAAGAGCCTCTGCTAATCATCTGGGGAAGAATGGCCCCATGTGTCAGTACAGGTTGAGGGCTGATCTGTTGGAGAGCAGCTCTGGGGAAAAAGACCTGGGAGTCCTGGTGGACAAGAGGATGCCCGTGAGCCGACAATGCACCCTCAGGGCCAGAAAGGTCAATGGCCTCCTGGGGGGCGTTAGAAGGAGAGTGGCCAGCAGGGCCAGGGAGGTTCTCCTCCCCCTCTACTCTGCCCTGGTGAGGCCCCACCTGGAGCACTGGATCCAGTTCTGGGC
>VWZK01004122.1:420963-467594 GCA_013396935.1 Baryphthengus martii
AGAGCCTGGAAGAGGCTGCCCAGAGAGGTTGTGGAGTCTCCTTCTCTGGAGACATTCAAAACCCGCCTGGACGTGTTCCTGTGTGACCTACTCTAGGTGATCCGGCTCTGGCAGGGGGTTGGACTCGATGATCTTCCGAGGTCGCTTCCAGCCCCTAATATTCAGTGATTCTGTGATCATTTTTGAAGGATGCTAAGTGTGTTGAGAAGGGGATATAAAGTCTAGGATGCATTCGGGAGAAATAAATGGGGAGATACCAATGAATTATTAATCTCAGTGTTTTGAGGTATGTAATTGTCAGCAGCAGTTTGGCAAAATGTTTTTTTTGTTGCTGTTCCTTTAAACGTTAGGCCATAAATCTACAAATAAATGTTGTAAAGTTCAGAATCAGAAACAATACCAGAGTAATCTGGAAGTAATTACAGTGGAGTCAGCAGTNTGTTGCTGTTCCTTTAAACGTTAGGCCATAAATCTACAAATAAATGTTGTAAAGTTCAGAATCAGAAACAATACCAGAGTAATCTGGAAGTAATTACAGTGGAGTCAGCAGTGTTAACCTGGTTTGCATAAATTTTGCTGAGGAAATCTGGTCCTTGGGGAAAGGGTGAGAAGAGCTCAAGGGTTCCGCTAATCGCGTGGATGTCTCGTGTCTGCCTTACATCGGGAGGCCACAGAAAAAAAGGCATCGTGATGCATGTGCCATCAGTTAAGGAACATTAAAAGGGATCTGAAAATGAAAGATGCAGAACTGCAGAGAGACTTGGGTGGATGTTTCCACTGATTCTCATCACGTAGGGCTAGTTAATGCAAATGGGTATTTTTGTCATCGGGGATTCAGAGGTGACAAACTGCAGTCAAAACGGAATTGTTTCACCGATGACACATGCACATGGAACCTTGAAATGCTGCTTGACTTTTATAGGAAACTGTAAATCAGGCCTGGATTACTTGAAAAGTTCAAGGGCCTTAGAAAATGTTTTAGCTAAATTCAGCTGAGCTTTGTGGTTTGTGCTTTTATGAATCGAGCTCTGAAAATGAGCAATGCAATGAAGTTATTTAAGAATCTCCCTAAAGCTGAACATTGTACCTGCCAAAAAGAAAAATAAAAAGCCATGATGTTCTGTCATCTTTGTAGATGTAGCTGTAAGGTTCACCAAGGTAAATGCCTGCTTAATGAAGCAGAGTTGTAAGAGTTGCAATTTGTAGGCATTCATTATAAGATTAAAATAAAAAAAAAAAAATCAGGGAAAGGATATTTGTCATATTTCTAATCACGATTGTAGAGATTTTAAGTGCGCTGGCTACTTTTTATCATACAGGAGAGCAGAAAAGATGCAACACTCCTAAATTCATGAATTTATTACCTCTTTGCAATTCAATAATATACCGCTAGCCATTCTGATATCCAAAGGCAGAAGGCCTAGGATCTTACTCTGTGACATAATGACCTGATTAACCTTTAACACACACTTTTTCATGCAAATCATCCCAGTTTGGTGCAAAGCACAATTGCTTTTGCGACCGTCCTATTTAGTCTACTCCAAAAGCTTGCAAACCATCTGGCAGCCAGAGTTGGGAATCTGAAATGCGTCCGTTACAACCTGGCAATGTACTTTCTTGGGTTTTAAGGAAACTTGAACAGAAATCAATTTTAAGTGCTGAAACATTTTGTGAATTGATACACAGGAGTGGTGTGCTGCCTGGTGAAGAATGCAGAGGAAGAGAGGAGAGGTTTCCATGCCAGCAAATGTGTCTTTGACTGTACCAGAGAACAAAGTGTACAGACCTTGAAGATAATTTATATTTGCCACGAGACCTAGAGATGTTGGAAGACTGGAGTTAGTCAGGACGATTCAAATTGAAGAATCCTTACTGTGCTGCTTTAGCTCTCATGTCTCAACTGGGAAAAGACATATTGAACGCTTCAAAAAGGAATAAAATTGGGTTTTATTTCAGTGACTGACAGCTGTACATATCATTTGCAGGGGAAATCAGCAGGAACGTCTTTGTTAGCTTTACTTACCATTGGAGAACCACAATTCCTTTGAAAAACCTTCATTTTGAAAAGCCTTCATAGAGCATCATTTATTTCAACAAGATTCCCCCTCGACTTGAGCCTCTGCTGGGCTCCAGCTGCAACTGAGGTGAAGAGCGTGTGGGTGCGGCTTTGCATTCAGGGCCTGGCTGGGTGGCACTTGTCATGGAGAGAGCAAAGAAAGCCAGGCTGAGAGGACAAAGACACTGCTGGAGCACCTCAGCTCTCTCCCTAGCACAGGCTCTTTCCGAAGGGTGTGTTCAGCAGGGGGTCATAGAATTGTTTGGTTGGAAAAGGCCTTTAAGATCATCAAGTCCAACCATTAACCCAGCACTGCCAGGTCACCACTAAACCCTCTCCCTCAGCACCACATCTACAGATCTTTTTAAATCCTCCCAGGGATGGGGACTCTACCACTTCCCTGGGCACCCTGTTCAAGAGCTTAACAACCCTTCCAGGGAAGAAATTGTTCTTAATATCCAAACTAAACCTTCCCTGGCACAACTTGAGGCCATTTCCTCTTGCCTTATCACTTCTTCCTTGGGAGAAGAGACCAATCCAACCTCACTACAACCTCCTTTCAAGGAGTTGGAGGACAATACGATCTCCCCTGCTCTGCTTTCTAGTAGAACTGTGTGGAGTTTACCAGTTACAGCAGCTCATAAACCAGCTAGGAGTAGCCCTAACTAGTGATGACTATGGAGTATGACATCCTCAGGTACCCCTAAGTGCCTGTAACGACCTGCTGGCCTGACACAGTGAGGCACAACACCCAGGTTGGAGCTGAACCATAGTGATGGGTGGGAAGGCAGCAGAAAGCGGTGCAGCCTCTAGCAGGGGCGTTCCTAAAATAAAGTTTTGATTGAACAAGTTATAGTTGCAGTTATTCCTGTGGCAGGGAGTGACAGTGCCTTTTTAAGGAGCTAAGCAAATAACCAGCATGCGCATTTTACGGCAAGAACTCATTTGATTTACAGATCCGATTCGGGACCCGAAAGGTTGAAATGACTGTCATTATTGACTTTGGTATTAACTTGCTGGGATGCAAAAAAATCACTCTGTAGGAAGTAAATTAAAACCCATGAATGAAATTAATTTAATTTGTACTACTTGACCAGTAGGCTTCATATTCCATCAAAATGTCATACACTACAGTGGGTACTTAGAGGTCGTCGTCGTCACAGGCATTTGAAGAAGGGAGGGCAGTGAGCAGTCTGAAGAGTGGAGAAGGAGGAATTAATTTGAACCCGAACTCAGCATGGTGCTTCAGCAGATGTCTGATTTTAAGCAGTTAGAGCCACAAGTCAATTCCAGCTTCTAGGGACTTCTGCTGAGGCATGAAATTCCCAGGTATGGAAATAAGGAGTTTGAGCTACAGCAAGTGCAATTCTGGTTATGGAAAGTATTTCATGGCTGAGCAGAGCTCAGTGCTGAGATCCCCTATCTGGGAGGCTGCAGACCCTCCTCCATCACCAAGGTCTTCCCGAGATCCTCCCAACAGGAAAGCTGACGCTGCCTCGCAGTGAGGGGTTGGATAAGATGTTTCTGAGGTCACTCCCACCCCTTATTTTCTGTGATTTCTAGGAGGAATTTGGCCTTTTAAAGGAAAACGAGGTACTTCATTCTGCTGGACGCGAACATCCATATTCTGGGGTGGGGGTGAAACGTGAGGTCAAATTTTCTGTTTCTCTTGGTATATATTGTGCCAATGTCTCTGCTAAGGCAGACAGTGATAATTCTCATGGAAATCCAATGCGAATAACTTTGTGCTAACTTCCTTTCCCCCCTTGCTCTTTGCATGTCTCTTGAGTTCCTTTCAGTACTTTGGCAATTCTCCAGCCCAGAAATTTGATGAAAGAGCAGGGATGTGTTACAAGCATTAGCAAAGTTTCTCATCTTTGCTTCCTTGTTCTCTGCTTTCTTAGCCTCACGTTGAGTGATCCACAACCATGTCTGCTTTGGGTAACGAGCACGTGATAGCCTGTCAGAAGAAGTAAGTGCTATTCAAAGCTTCAGAGCATAAGAGTATCTGATGAACAAAGAGCAGTAAGCATGTCTTCAGACACCTCTGAACAGTCCTGGATACCATTATGACTTTCTGGTACCAAGGAAAAGTGAGCTATTTGACTTGTCCACCACTCCTCGTGGTAGGTGATGTGCTTTTGTTTCTTGGAAATTAAAATATCCTGTGGAATATCAAATCAGCTATGAACCTTGACTGCTCGATGCTGTCAAACCTAATAAAAGCCAAATGTACTTGCTCCTGAGGGCAAATGTATCAAATTCTTTCACTTTTTGGCCTCTGATCCCAAGTTTGAGGAGTAACTCAGGGTGTCCAGAGAACCAGAAATGTGCTGCTTTCTGCTTCCATCGAGGATGGGGCAGCCCCTTGTAAGTCATTTCCAGGTAGTGAAATGCAGAAATGCCCAGCTCTGCAGTGCTTTTCCCAAAGGATAACCACCACCACAGGTGAGAACAGGACTCACAGGCCATCCCCTCCTAACCCTCTGAAAACTGATTAGAGACTCGACTTCTCCAGAACTCGTCCTTCATCTCTGCAGACACAGATCTCTTACACTGTCTATAGAATTTAAATCTGGGGTATATGGAATAACTTCTCATGGCTGCTAGTTGTGAAATGTCTCATAAAAGGGAATACTTTTAATTGTAGCTCAACGCTATCTGTCCAGGTACATTATGAAAATGTGTCATTTGGGCTCTTGGTTGTGCAACTGGGCAGTTTTGAGCAACTTTCCCGGGCAGTGGTGAGGGGTAAAGAGGAGCCCTGGACTGATTGCTCCAGTTTGAAAACCAGTAATTTGTTTTGTGAAGTTCAGAAGCGGATGCTGACGGTGATGGATGTTACAGTTGTGCCAACAAGACAGCTCAGGGCAATAGGAGTGTGAGGAAAGTCGGTGTTAAGGAACTTTCCATCAAGTGAGCTACTGATTGCTGTGCAGGGAAGGCTCCAACAACTCTGCCAGGCTGACCCAGGCAGAGCAAGTCTTCTCTTAGCAGAACTTAACTAAAGCTTCAGTGTGATTTCATCCCTTCTTTAGACATCAGAGATGCTATCCAGAAAAAGTCAACCACCCAGGCCTGAGGAGTGAGTCCTCTAACATAAACTCCAACAGCAACTGCTGTTTGTCTCAGCATTTGGGTGTTTGGAAGTCTCTCATTTGGGCTTTCTGATCCCCAAGAAGCATCGTTTCTGCTGCGCTCTTTCCCTAGTGGAGGCGTTAACAAGTCTCTTCTCTTTTTGGCTGTCCATTTTCACAAAACTTGCAGAAACTTGTTCTCTCTCCGGGGTAGCAACATCTTTGTCACACATGATTCATCTGAGGCAGAAGCAAGCAAAGCATAAAGGCTACAAGGAATAAAAAAGTAAACTGTGGGTATGGTTTCATTTAGTGGTAAGACACGTGGTTCGGTTGGTTGTTGTTTGGTTTGTTTTTTTTCTTTTAACAAATGTTCCTACGCACTCCTGGCTAATTACTACCAGCAACAATGAAAATTGGTCCAAGCATCATAATGACAGAAATTATAGATTAGTCTTCTATGCTCTATATTAGACCTTCACTTTTATTCATAGAAGACAACGTTCTCTTTTCAATAAATGATAGGCAGAGAAATCAGAATAGACTTAAAGATTAATTGTAGTCTCTAGGTCTCATTCTTCATAGGGGAGAATAAGAAAAAATAAGTGACTCCATTTTTCAGGTTTTTCTCAGTCCTCCTTCTCCTTAAATACCCTGTTCCTCCAAACCTGGACAGCTTTAACCTTTCTATTTCACAAAAGGCAGCCAACCTGGTCCTCAAATCTTACCAAGAGAAGTGAAATGTCACCATGTTTCCGAAAAGATTTTGGTATTCAAAGCTTGCATGAGTCTTGGGAATCCTGGAGAAGAAGCAAAAGTTCATCAGGATGTAAACAACAAATGGAAAAATGGAAAAATTCCTGGCTTAATATTCATACTGTAAAGTAATGATACTGTACCAAGTATAGCAATGTCTGTCCAGAAGCTTGTCTGAAACCCGGGAAAAGGCTGGGTGAAGATTATACATTTAAAAACTTAATCTCATCTGTGCAAGTTTCTATATGTTTTCACTTTAATTGATAGTGTCCCTTTGGAAGAGCTGCTTTTCTTTCATGGACCCTCAGTGCAAGATGGTACAGCTAATGTTAGATTATAAGGCTAATATTTTGTTCTGTCACTGGTGTTAAACCTAAAGTTCACCTTCCCCACGGTGTAGCTTATAAACAGTTTGCTCCTGTATGCTGGCATACAGTAGAGAGCCACCAGTGCTAAAAATATATGAAAGGCAGTAATTACAACAGAGCAAAAGCAAATATCCGTGACAGTCCAGTAAATCTGAGAAATCCCATGAGGATAAAAGAACGAAGAGAAATTAAAGGGTAGCTCAGAGCTGGAATGAAATTTGAAAGATTCTGAAAATGTGTATAGGCAGGCTTAGAGCTGGGATATAAATAGCTTTGCTGTCTGCCTTTCAAGAAATCTAAGAAAAGGTGCAGCTCTAACTTTCCCTTATTGCCAACTCCAGTGCATCTGCAAAGATGGCAATATTTCTCTGTAACACTTCCACCTAAAATATTGCAGAAATAAAGTAGAACTGTGGATTTCCAGGCTGGCCCCCACATGGTAGATCCTGAGGCCCATAAGTACAGAGAAGGGCAGTATGTGGAGACTTACAGGATGCCAGTCCTGCATCTCCCGAGGCACTACTGCTCCTTCAGTAAATAGGAAGTTCTCTGCAGGCACAGCTCCTCAGCTCCTGAGCAGCTCTGTCCCAGAAAGCTCTGGAGAGCACTTGCAGGTGTTAAACCTTTATAGCTGATCCCTGTCCCTGTCTCACCAAAGGGAGCTTGAGAATTCACTTGTGCTGCAGAAATCACTGTCCCCAAACTGTTGCGGTTTAACCTCGAAGTCCTCTATCCCTGGGCTCCCTGCTGAGTGCCCTGGGCTGCTGTGACAGTGCAGACTCTCAGCTGAATAAAAGGTCCCATGTGACTTTGTAGAGGAGAATTTGAGAATCTGAGTACTATTTATCTGCCCTAGATCCAAAATTGCAAAGATTTCATATGGAAAATGGCAGAGGGCCTTTTGTTACTCTGTGTTCTGGAAGAGGGGGAAAAAGTAAATAAAATACTGTAGTCAGATGGTCTCCTGAAAACAGGGCAAGGGGTGGAGGGGGAACCCAATCAGAAACATGTTGTGTTTTCTCAGTGATCTCCTTTAATAACTACTGTGGCACCACCATTTCCATACTCCCCGGCAAGAGGAAACAATCAGCTAAAGTACCTCTCACCATTTTGTTACTGCCGCTTCCAGGCCTGAGAGAGGAATGACAATCACATCCAAAAATTGAAAGACTCACTTGCTAGCAGTATTAGTCTGGGTCAAAAATGCTGAGATACAGGAGAAATGAATCGGGGCTATTCTGCCAGGAACCCACTTATCCAGGATTTAAACTTCAGTCTTAAGCATCATCCTGGAAAATACAATCATCAATGTATCAAAGCATCGTCAATGCTTTGTGTTTATTCAGAGGAATTTTCTTAACTGCAGTACAGTCCCGTGCACTTGAAGTTTTTTGTTATTCAACAGCATTATTTACATGGCTTGAAAAGCAGTTTCTATTCTTGAAGTTGAGGTCAGACTCCAGGGTAACAGTGCAACTCAGGGCCGCTTGGTGCATACACAGGATTGCACCTCCCGGTTGCCGATCCCCTCGCACCCAGTTCCTGTGTAAAAGAAAAGAGAGAATATTTTAGAGGGGTATATGATTTGCAATAAGGAGTCCATTTCCCAGATACCTCTCCAGCAGTTTTAAGAGCCGTCTCGATCTCATTCAGTGAAGAGGCTCCAGACTGCTATGCCCTGACCACTGCAATTAAGATCGCAGTGTGACCCTTGACCATTAAGTGCAAGATTTTCATTTGTCAAGGTGTAAAGGGTGGTTGGTGAGACCCTGCCTGGGTAATCAACGCGCTGCTTTGGGTAAATGAGCGGTGAAGAAAACCCGTTGTACGTGCTATGAGTTTTCAGTGAGCCCCAAGGAATAATTTAATGCATTATTAAAAATCCCCTAATTCAGAAGGAGAATATTAATTGTGTTTGGCGCTGAAGTTGAATATTGAGTGAATAGAGGGAAGCAGAACACTTTTGATTATAATGGAATTTCTTACCATTTACTTTCACATACTTCAAAGTAATTGAAATAATTAGGCAAAGGTCACTGTTGCTGCCCTCTCTTCCAGGTGGCAGCATCATCTTGTTACAGCAGTTTCTGTGTAAATTGCCAACAAGCTGTTGATTGAAACACATTTAAAAGATTTCTTTTAGATTAATGGGAATTCATCAATTTGATTCCCAATCAAATAACTGAAATCAGTGTGACCTATTTGCCTGTATTTTCAGATCTGTATAATTAATAAAGTTCTGGTTTTTTTCTCCATTAGATAACATAATCATCCTAGCTGTAATGTGACCAGCACCTCTGAATTGTCTCCACCTTGAGGAATATATTCTTGTTCTCAGTAGCAGAAAAGGAGGGTGTAGGACGTTCTTGCCTGTAGAAAAAGGATGCAAAAGGTGCTTGGCTTAGAGGTGATCAACTGTGCAGCATCTTAGGCACCAGAACACGCTGCCCAGGGAGGTGGCGGAGTCACCATCCCTGGAGGTGTTTAAGACATGAGTAGATGTGGCACTTGAGGCTGTGGTCTAGTGGTTAGGGATACTGGGATGATGGTTGGACTAGATGATCCTGGAGGTCCTTTCCAATCATAGTAATTCTATGATTCTATCTTAACCTGAAACCATTACTGTGCTTTAGACTATAAAAGCTCTCTGAGTGAATCAGATATTTGGAAAGCAACAGAAATACCCTCACAGTATCCTACTCTGAAATCTGTCCCTGGCCTCTGGATCAAGGGTTTCAAAGAGGTGGAGATGAGTCCTGGAAAGAATCACCGAGGAACGGCCACTGCTGCCTGGCACGTGCCCTGTCCTCCCCGCGCACAGCGAGGCCTTGTTAGAGGAGCAAAGGGCAGTGGCTGACTGCTTGGCATCTCCAGGGAATGCTCTGCTCCAAAGATCACCAGCTAATAAGATCACTACCATGATGATGCTGTTAATAGCTGGGTTCAGGACTTAGCTCTCACAGAGCTTGTCCAGTTTTCTCCTGCCTGTTACGTGATCTGGCGCAAGAGAGCCACTTTGCTTTCTCTGGAGCACCTTAGAAACCTCCACGGGTGCTCCATGAGGACACAGCAAGGGGACAGTCACTTCACCACAAGTTGTACAACCAGAAGCAGACAGTGAATGGGTCCGAGGAAGCACAAAGTACCCAACAGCAGCCTGCTTGTGCTTTTTAATTTCTCTCTCCTGCAGGAAATGGTCAGACCTGGTGAACGATTTTTTTTAAAATTTTTTTTTCCCAGTGCAGGAAACTAAAAATATGTCAAAACTGGGGGAGTGGAGTGATGAACAATGAGAAGTGGAGCATTTCCCAGTGCTTGTTATGTCCAGTAACAAACAGAAGCAAGCAGTGACAAATTCCCTGCGGTTTCGTGCTTGAGGTGCTAAAAGGCCAGTTTGATGATAAGATACAGAGCGCAGTACCAGCTCCAGCTGTAACTGTTCTTTTCTGTTAGGTATCTGTTATGAAGGCCTTTCAAAATTGGGGAAAGTATTGTCCTGCTGAAACTACTGAAACACAAACAGAAGGATCAGTGGGCAGCACCACTGAAACACCCCAGCATTTTTTTAAGGACTCTTGAATCTTCCCTCTTCACTGGCCACTGGCTGTAGGATAGACGTGTAAAACAAGAGCTTTTCATGCCAGATAAACAGGAGTATGACACTTTTTTAGTATTATTTTTTTCTATTACTATTCCCCTTGCAGTATTTTCCCCCTCTGCCTACTGAAAAACGCTTCAGGAGGGATTTCTGCTGCTGATTCTTTTTGTCTGTACGGGATGCGGGTGCCCTCTACTGCTCTACCCACCACAGAGGCTGAATGTAGGAAGATGTGCTTGGAGGCAGCTTTCCCTTGCTAAATCCCACGGGACACATGCACACCATCCTGGCAACAAATATGTCCTTAGTAGTTGTGAAAAAATTAGCAAAACTTAGCAGCTCTGAATTTCTCCAGTTGCCTTTTTTTTTAAATTCTATTTTTTTTTGTTAAAAAAAATCCCCAATAAATTAAATACCAGTATCTTACTGGCTGATGGCCATAGATGTGTGGACATTAGTGACCATAGGAGCCTGGACAGCTAATAATCTACTTGTAAAACCTCTATATCGAGCTATGTCTGTCTTGGGAGCTCTGCTGACTCACAACACTTGTGCTGTTTTTTGTTTGTTTTTTTTTTTTTTTCTCTCACAAGGCAGAAATTCTGGGTTTCAGCTTGATCTCCAAAACCTGAAGAAAAAACAGCCAACCCCTCCTAATTCTTGTAACTCAATCAGTCTTTCCTGCTCAGATGTTTCCTCACTTTTCTTTCCCTTCCTTTTATTAGCCTTCTGCCTTTCCTCAGACTGATTCTTACCCAGTTGTCTGTAGTCCTGGGCAAAACTCCTGTTACTGTGATTACAAGGGCTTTGTAGTTGAAAACAGATGTCAGAATTTATGTTTATTTCTCCCTAAATTTCAGTTGTGCCCATGAAATTTTATTTTATCTTTCATAGCTGAGCATCATCTGTTAGTTTCTGATTATTATTCGCTGCCAGCAGCTGTTCTGTCACTGACTGGAAATTATTTTGCTGGTTTTTCAGTTATGTTGAGTACACGTGTAGTTGCTTGACCAGTTGTGAGAAGGTTGTCTGTTGCTGTTGTGATTAATTGAGCTTTTGAAAACTTTAGGCACTGAGGTTATAAACTTGAGTATTTACAAGGGTTTTAATATAGCTGGGAGTTTACCCCTGAAGTGGAACCTCAAATGAACTTGGCAGAGTTGCTCAGAAAGTCCTAGAGAAACTCTCTTGGGACTTCCCACTGTGAAGAGGAATAGGGAAGGGAGAGGCTCCAGCGGCAAAGATCCAGACTAAGCCACTAAACAGTATTTCAAGGGATGTAAATTTAAGATGCGCTTCAGGGCTCCTGAGATGCTTTTCTAGGTGGTGCTGGAGTAGGAGATTCCGTGAGGGATGTTACAGTGGGGGCTGAAGGAAGAGCTGAGGTCGTTGCACACAGGGGTCTTGTGCTAGTGATGTTGCTGGGCACAAACAGAGGCCAGAGAGGCATTTTCAGACTTTTAACCAAATCTGGAGAACCGCTGCTTTACAATATTGAACACAGAACTAAATCTTGAGTATCTTAGCATCCATTAGGGAGTTCACTGGGAAATTATTTTCAGCGGGAATTTTTCTCTGTCTGAACATAACGCTACAAATAAGTATAAGCGTGCTGGACCGTGGTCTAGAGAGCCAGGTAGTCTGCCTGATAGCCAATGTGAGAAACTATTTCAGAATGGTTTTGTTTCCCGACTGCTGCTTAGTGTTGCACACGTCATTCTTCTTATGCACCAGGAGTGATAATGTGAAAACACACCCGAGGTTACAGCCACCGGGTTTTTGGTTTTTCTGGCAGAAATTCAGCAAAATCCCAGAAGAGGGCACTGTTGGCTGCCTTTAGACTTCAAGTTGTAAAATGCTTTTTCTCTTCATGTCCTTGCTCGATTTGCTACCAAGAAGATCCTCGTTGCATTTGGCCAAGTAACTAGTGGGAGTACTGGGAGCCTTTGCTCAGCGGTATTGACACGGTACTGTAATATTTAATCCAGATGTTCGTGGGTCGTGGTTAAGTCTGTTCTAGTCAGTAATAAATAAATGTGTCCTAAACTCATTCTGTTCACAAACATAACTGAGCAAGTAGGAATACAGCTAATGCTCTGTTTGTTTCGGATGAATAAAGCAGGGGGTTCCTCATCTGTGTAAGCACCTGGTCCCAGCTTCTTGTGCCTTTTCATAACACATTTTGCGCTACAAAACTGAGCCGGGGATGGACATTGATAATCTCCTAAGGAGAGAGCTCAGCCAGGACTTCTTTCATCCCTTATCGAGGAGTCCTGCCCCCAGCAGTCCCATCTTGGACAGGTGGACTCTGTCAAAGCCTGGTGAGCTGAAAGCTGCACAGTGCAGTTTCCACACTTGATAATCCTAAATAAAAATTTCCCTGAATCTGAAGACATCAAGAGCCAGATAGCAAATACAAAACTGAACTTGCCTTCTCACAGGAAGGGTGTAAGCAAAGCTGTATTTTGCTCTCAGATTAATCGTTCAAATGGAGGATGAACTCACAAGAAAGGTCCAAGAATATGAAGTGAATTCAAAGCCTCTGCTGGATCCATGTCCCAGGAGATGCCTCTGTGTGGGAGGAAAGGTCAGGAAAAGCCTTTGCAAAGTGATCCAGATCAAAGAGCTCTCACTTGCTGACAAATCTGGTTGCATAAAGGACAACCCCTCTCTCCAAAGTTCAGGCTTCTGAAGTTGTCTTTAGATCTGCAAAATGAAAGTCAGTTCATTGATCAAACGCCTTTAGATCATCACCATAATTTTGAGCACATAGAATTGGGAAAGGGAGCATTTCCTTAGGTTTTCTCTCCCACTTGCCATGCATCCACCCTGGTAGGGCAGTAAGTGTCATAACCAGAGAGAGCCCTGCACTCAAGTTTGAAATGTTCCTTTTATGAGCTGGCCAAGCCTCAGACCTTTCTTAAACAAATGTTACTTTAAAAGGGTGATTTACCAGCAGCTGTACCTTCTATCTTGAGATAGAAATTCCAACCCCTGTTCTGGAGATTGTGAAGAGCGTTTAGCTACATCAGGTTTCTCCTACAAACCTCATTTGTTCTGAAATCCCTGATTTTCCCAGTGCTAGTGTTTCTTTCACCCTGTCAGCCCTTGATGTGAATGACAGAAGCATCCTCAACAGACGTGATGTCTGCGTGCAGGCGCGTACCCCGCGGCTCCTGCAGTCCCTGGGCAATTTGGGGGGCTTACTACAGCACCTTGTGCCCCCCACATGCAGCTGCAGACTCATTCCCAAGGCCATCCAGATGTATTGGAGCTAATTCTCTTCTATATGACAGCATCTTCACAAGCAGGCTACTTACTGACAGGCCTTACTACTTTTTTTTTTTCTGTTTCTTTTCTGTATACGTAAGAAGGTAGATAAACGGTAAAAACAAGTCACTGCTCACAACAGTCTCTCCAGCCCTTCCCTTGCCCACTTGTGGTGCTGTTTGAGTCTCTGGTAAAGGACTTGGAAATCCTCTGAAATGCCAAAGGCACGGGGGGGAAGCCCAGTTTCAGATCTGTTGTTCGGTGGTGCTGCAGACTGTATAGAGTAAATCCATCGTGCTACTAATGAGAAGTGCATGTGGCTGTGTAGCCAGAGGAGGGCACGCTTTCAAAGACATCTGGAGTTTGAAGCCTTGCAGATCCTCCTGAATCACAGAATTCTTGAGGCTGGAATAGACCTCTGAGATCATCAAGTCCAGCCTCTGACCTAACACCACAACATCACCTAGACCACGGCACTAAGTGCCATGTCCAGTCTTTCTTAAAGACCTCCAGGGATGGTGACTCCACCACTTCCCTGAGCAGTCCATTCCAGTGTTTAATCCCCCTTTCCTGAGGAAGTGCTTCCTAATATCCAACCTAAACCTCCCCTGGTGCAGCTTCAAGCCATGCCCTCTCGTCCTGTCACTAGTTGCCTGGCAGAAGAGCCCG
Organism: Baryphthengus martii; assembly: GCA_013396935.1. Lineage (NCBI taxonomy): Eukaryota > Metazoa > Chordata > Aves > Coraciiformes > Momotidae > Baryphthengus > Baryphthengus martii. The sequence continues at coordinate 434,758 of VWZK01004122.1, forward strand.
ACCCCCACCTTCAGGTAGTGGTAGAGTGAGAAGGTCCCCCCTGAGTCTCCTCTAGGCTAAACAAGCCCAGCTCCCTCAGAGCTGCAATCAGATTTCACCATGCTAGGTGGGCAGGCGAGTCACTGAGGTGTGCAGGGAGCTGGCTTCAGCTTGAATGATAGTTGTTGTCATTCCAGTGAGCAGGAAAAACAGTCAGCATGTGTGACTTGATCCATGACTTTTGCCTTTCATCTTTGACTTTTCAGTGCAGAGCACTTGAGTCCACAAGAGCTGCATGTTTCTCATGAGCCTCATCTACGTCTCTGCTCATGGGAGATAGAATGATTTTCATCATCTTCCTGTCAGAGGTGGGTGGTTTCTGCTACTGCATTTTCAAAGCGTGTGAAGGAAATGTGGCATCTTTGTACATGGATTGTGTGTTTCCAGTTAAATTTAGACAGGAAATCGGTGAAGTGTGTGAAGAAAACATTTGTGAGAGAAAAGGTGGCTACAAGAAGCTTTTGAAAGCTAGAGAGCAGCAGCGTTCCAGCAAAAACAAGCTGGGGAAAGGACTAGTGAAGAGGGCAGTGTTAAATGGAAACCTAGCGGGATCACAGAACAAGTGAGCATCCAAGATTAACAACGCAGCTAAGAATTAATGAGCCAACAATGCTTTCCTCAGTCTGCAGCAATCATGCGTAAGGCCCACGTGGATCGCCTCTCGTGCTCTCCTGCTCACCACACCTCATCTCCCACTGCTGCAGCATCGTTTTGCAAATCTGTATTAAAACCATAAGAGAGCACTTCATGGGCAATGTGTTAGGTCATTCCTACGGGGAAGCTACAGAAGCCAAATTTCACAGTCCTGAAGTCTGATGCTTCCCAGATGAGACCTTGAGCTGAGTCAACCCAAGCAAAGATCTAGAGAAATGGGCGATACCAAACAAGATGGGTATTTGGCATATTTGCATCCTGCTGTCCTGTGGCTCTTTGATCACTATTACTGTTTGCAGAGGAAAGAGAAATGCCCGAGGCCATTTCAATCTGCTGTGACATTTTATATCCTATAGGGGATTAGGTCTAGAAACTACAGAGTTGCTGTACTGAAGAAAAAAAAACAAAAGAGTTGCGGCTGTACTCATCACCTGGGATGTTTAAGATTTGAACTTTTTACATCACAAAAGAGTTAAAATAAATTTTAAAATAGGTATTTTTAAAATAAAGGAAATCACATGTGGAATATGATAATCCTAAACTCTTAAATGTAGTCAGCTTTATAGAGAACTCCATAAAACAACCTAAAAATGCTTCTCCAACAGCAGTGACTGCAGGCTTGCTGACATGGGTACAAGTGAGAGACAGGTTGCTACGATGCCTTGGTTACTAGTGAAACGTGTATAGACCACTCCCAGTGTTGTGTGTGAGCTTCCATGAGAAGACACATCTTCAAGTCCATCACTTGCATTCCTTCCATATGCATCAAAGTGTTTTCTTATGTGCTCGCTTCCCTTGGCACTAGATTTTGAAGAAGCAAAAGTTTCTAAGCTTTTAAAATAATTTTGTTGTTATCTTCTTCCTGTCTCCTCAACTCTTCAAAATTCTGACAATTCCGGGTTGTAAAGAATCTCATACAAAGTAGATGTAGCCGTGCTTCAAGCCAGACATAATGGAGAGGATCAAAATGAGATGCAAAGGTTAAAGATACATCTGCAACAGAGAGAGATAAATACATTTATTCCAGGAGCTATCTCTGTAGCTACAATAGGTGACAGTTTTGTATATCTATAATCAAGGGCTCAATCTTGTTGCTTTTTAAGTCGGTCATAAATTTCTAGTGACTTGAATAGGAAAAATATCAGAACCTATTGCAGAATAGTGCTAGGTTAAAAAAAAGAAGAAACAATTCACAATGTAGAAAACAAATCTGTCGTTGACTGTAGTCAACAACGTGTCAGAAAATAGCTCATGGTGCTAAAAATGGCACCCCAATTCAATTTCTGGAAATTTGTGGTTTGAGTGACTTGAATTTTTTGTAACTCGGCGCTTTCCTCCGTCTCTGAGGCCCAAGCCCAGAAGGAAGAACCATCCCTCTGCTCCACACCAGACTCTCCCCAGTCTTTTCCCTTCTGTCTTTCTTCCCAGCTCCCAAGATAGATGTTCTGTAATGCATACACTGAAGCGGTGGAAACTTTACAGCCAAGTTAATGCAGGCAATTTCAGGTTGCTGCCAAGAACAGAACAATTTACTCTGAAAAAGAATAATCAAAGTTATCACCAAGTCTGCTTGATCAAAGCCTCTACTGAGAATTGCCCTTTGGTGGGAATGAAAACAGGTATTGGAGCAAGGTTTTCAAAGTGGCTATTTGCATATTATTTGTTCTGCTGTTACAGGAGTTCAGTAGCACTTGTACTCTAACCCTCCTGGGACTGTTAAGTGACTAGATTTCTCTGTTCATGGGTTACATCTAAAGCCAGAAGAACCATGGTGATAATCTGCTCTGATCTGCTGCAAAACTCAGAACAGGAACCTTACCTCATTCCCGTGTTAAGCTCTTCCTGTTCGAGATGTATCCTGCAACTACTAACTTCTTCTCTGTGTGTGGGGACGATTTACTTGGTGATGCTGTAACTCCAGGCTGCTCCTTGTAGGAGGAGAAACAGGAGCTGGAGTGCAATCCTTGCTGTGCAATCTCGGTAGAAGCTGAAACTATAGACTTGCAGGGAGCTAGGATTTCATCTCCAACCTCAGAAAGCCACACAAATTAATTTCCTTTCACATTCACTCTTGTTAAAGGTTAGAATAATCCATTCCTTTCTGTTGCTGCAACCTAGAATATTGTTATCCCTCCTAAAACCTATTAGATTTCAAAATATGAGTAAGTAGATTCTTGAGGGAAGCCGGGGTGGGGAAAACTAGGGTGTTTTTTTTCTCTTGAAAGGTTAAAATCTTCATTTGAGTATCAAGCACACAGCTTATAGGAATTCTTCTATTTTATGATGGTATATGATACCCAGAGGCTTTACATATTAAGAAAGCCCATTGATCTCTAGGTTTGCACAAACACTAAACTACTGAGCTTGTTGAAAGAAGGGGTTTTTTTTAATTCCAACATGGTGAGAGAAACATCACAGTGTTTCAACCTGCCTTTTTCACAACTGTTGCCATCACACGTAATGACTTGTTGAATCAGCTGCAGGGAGCTGTGAAGAGGACAGCAGTTCTGTCTCATTAGAGGCTGCAATCATTCGAAATGGGGTTTGAGTCTGAATCTGAGGAAAAGTAGAAAAGGTCAACATTTCTGAACAAATACTCGTGCATTTTTACATTTGCCTCTAACAAAAAGGAAGCGTTTTACTTCACGACCTTGATTTGTACTTGTGGATTTTGTTATCAGAGGAAGTCCAATCTAAATAATCCAGTTGTGGTAAGAGTTGAGTGAGGTGGGAGGGGGATAATGCTGTCATCTGGCATCAGGTGTCGTGGGAATGCACATCTCACTTTGCCAGCTGATGCTGACATCAGAGAGCTACAGTAATATGCCAGGTTCTTAATTACCTGATGCTTTTTTCCCTTTTTTCTTTTTTTTTTTTTTTTTTGTATTATGGTAGTGTTTAGGTTATTTGGTCACTCTGAGAATGTGGTATTTGCACAGTCCTTGGCTAAAGCTTTTATTTGAGATTGATGTTAATGAGAGGCTTTTTAAAATGCTTTAAGAACAGGAATGAAGACTATTGAGGTAGGAGAAAGAGGAGAAGCAGCACCTCTAACACATCCCAAACTACAAGGTAGCTTCCAGACAGAGCTCATGTTGTGCCATGGGACACTAGATGAAAGGACAAGATCAGGAACATCGCTTAGGATACCTAGTGCCTTCCTTAATAGCTAGTTGGCTTCCCTCCAAGGAAACTCAGGCAGCTGTTTCATCTCCAGGCCGATTTAACGCTGAGAACAAACTTGGGTTTGAAGTATCCTCAGAACGAGGGTGATGTGAGAGTGCTGAGTGCGTTACCAGCACCGTTGCCAAACTCTGAGAAGAAGCTGCGTGCTGCTCAGCGTGCCCGTTTGAAGGCACCGCGGAGAGGTTGTGTTGCTCCTCGAAGGTTCCTTTATGTGCCATAGATGTTTCACTGCGCTGTGATACAGGGTGGAGGGAGGAAAAAAGGAAAAAGACAGAGCAATTTATGATATCTCTGCTGTTGGAGTCCTGCTGCGGTACTTTAGCTAAGGTTCTGTTTTGGAAAACGCTCGAGTTGAAAGTAACATAGAAGGCAAAATTACAAACATTAAATATTAAGTATGTAATTTGTGTTTACTGCGCCCTCTCTCTGTTCTCACTGATAAGCATATCCCTTTGCTGCCTTTCTGCCTAGCTGCATATTTAATTTCTTTAAAGTATTCAGCATTTGGGGCTATCCTGTTTCCTACTAAGTTGTTTATTTTGATGTAGATTATGCATCGTCAGAGGGTCTATTTCATCACTGCTTCAGAACTTGTTTGATACTGTTGTTCCAGCATATCTGTAGCTTGAAGAAGACATCTGCAGCACAGGCTGCTATAAATCATGGACAGAAAAGCAACATCAAGGACAATTTCTTTAAGGGCAATAACACTGAAACCCTCTACGTGCAGATTTTAGATGAAGACACGTTTTTAAATGAAGGTAAAATTGTGCTCCTTCTGAACTGCAACGATATTCCTTGATGGAAATTCAGTCTACATCTATTCCATGGCTCCAGGCCTTACCGTTAACATTAGCCCCCAAGCATTTTATAAGTGCATAATGGTTTAGGACATGCATGTGGTCACAAGCCAAAAGCTATGCCGAATTATGAATCAAAAAACTTCAACTGGTGTATCATTCTTGATCTCTGATTCCCCATCTGCATGGTGTAACAGATAAAGAACCCTGCGCTCAGAAATAGCATTTCACAAGCTAAAGAAAAATGCGTCTGAGCAAAGGTAACGAGAGAGGTGGACTGAAGAGTGAAAGGATCTTGCACGTGTCAGGAGCGGGGGTAAAAAATGTTGTAGCAGAATAAATGTGTATGAAGACTCCTAATGCATCAGTGCTGGAGGCAGAAGTCTCTGCATTTCAACTTTATGACATGATTTGGATGCCAAAACAAAATGGCATTTAGTATCCACTTTGTATAAGTGCTCACAACCGTACGAGGTTCAAAAAAAATTGGAAGTATGGTCTGTTTATTTCATCTGGCACAATATATTACAATACAGTAACTTTCAGAGTAAACTGTACTCCAAGAATGTCATAATCAATTGTTTTGTCACAAGAATGTTACTTCCACCAATCTCAAACCCAAAAGGCACAATCAGAGCTGAATCCAACGAACAAACATTTTTAAGTCAATGCCTGTCAAGTAAATAGGGTCTGAGAAGTGGGACTGTCATTTAATCCACACTTCAAAGTGTAAATAGGGTTGATGTAACAGCAAATACATTGAAGAAAACTCCACAGAGCAACTCTTCCTTTTTGCCCCAGCTCTGTAAGTTGTATTGCTTCCTGCTGTAACCTGTGTGGAGAAGCACAAGCACTGTTGAAGTTCCATTTGGGCAAATAAACACCAAAATCGAGACCTGGAGAGCTCTGGAAAGGAGCCTTCCAGAGAAGCCACGTGTGTAGATACTCCTGTCCTCCACCCATGTCTGCCGTGTTGCTTGTGTGATCGTGCTGACAACTCGATAGCACACCAAGAACAACCTGGGTGCAGGCAGGACCCACCTCAAATGCTGCCTCTTTGAGAGGTGCTGAGGATCTCACCTTGGAGGCTCATCTCAGTTACCTGTGTGACAGGCACTACAATGGCAAACATTCCCATGGAGTTATTTCTTGTTCAGTCCCGGGCTGCCCTTCCTTCTTTTTTTTTCCTCTCTGTAATTAAGCTCAGTTTTAGCTGCTGTAGCTCAAACAGCAATTGTCCTTTACAAGATTACACTGAAAAATTATTTAACATTGTATTACACTGAGCAGACAAAGGGTGGTACTAAAAACAGGCAAGTATGCAAACGTTTCAGGAGGCAGGTAATTACTGTAGCCAGAAGAGTATATTTGCTAGAAGTTCTGCAAATATTTAGTGATTTAAAGGTTGCTGCTGTTATTGTACAGACTTATAATGTCTTACCAAGTTACACTCTCCTAGCCTGCAAAGTAATTATTTCTTTAGCAGAAGTCATGGATGGCAGAAATTAGGCAGCTTATAGCTGCAGAGGACCAACATACACATGTGGTCTTTTCTGTAAGCAAGCATCTCAAAGCTTTTTATGAATGACGCAGGAATTTTAGTCCAAGTCAAAAAGGGACTTGAAATGTTGTAGGATACTCTGCCAACACAAGCCCTCTATCTGGCAGCATTTATATCGTGACTTTTTTCCAAAGAATCTAATTCTAATCATTGAAACGCTGCTTCTTATAATTTTGTGTGACAGGAAAAGTAATGGAATATTTCACTCACAATTTCTGTTTCTGACTGCTTATAATGACCAATTCCTATTTACATCTACGGTAAAGCCAACGTGCCTTCTCGTGTAAATCAGACATGCAGCATTCTTCCAATTCAGCGTGCTTACTAAGAATATGGATTATTTATTTCAAATGTATAAGTAAGCCTTGGGATTCCTAGCCCTACAGCCTCAAATCCTTTTTCCAAACAAGCTTTGCTGAGATAGATCCCCTACGTGGAAAGCTGTCCTGCAGCCAGATCTTCCTGGAAAAGAGAAAAACTTCAAATTCATTTGTGTCATGTAAAATTCAGCTCTTAGAAAGTTACTGTAACACTTAAAGTGAAAATACATCATTAGCTCTCCCACTATTTTTTAAAGTTTTTTTTTTATAGTAGGTTTTTGACAATGTGGACTCTTCAGCTGCCTTCAGCAAACCAATTTATGAAGAGTGGTCAGCTGGAGGCATCACTAGGCCGCCTCAAGTTTAGCATGATTTTTATAATGATCAAAGAGCCCTTTCCATGCTGAGGTTCTACAGCCAACCTCTCTAAAGATGCTATTACAGGTCTAAGAAAGATAAAGAGCTAATTCTTGCTCCTCTGCACTAGTAGCTCCATTAGTGTTATATACTTGCATCAGTTGGGTACTGATGTCAGAAGAAAATAAATATGATTAGAAAGGGCACTGGAGTTGGGAATTCTGCTAATGGGGTTCACTTTAGTCTTTTGTATAATGGGAAGGTCATTTCAGTTCACTTCTGCTTCCTCACCCAGATTGTCTAACACGGAGATATTTCTTGCCTTCTTCCAGTCCAGCATCTGCTTCTCTTGCTCTGAATCTCTGTCTCCTTGTCCTCATTGTGGTTTAATCCATACAAAGAATAATTTCTAAACTACTTTGAGAATCAAGCTCACCAGAACTGCAAGCTATTTGAGGATTTTATAAACCATTTTACGTTAGATTCAATTGGCTTGTCTTTCAGTTTTCTGAGCTATTAGAATTTACTGGTATGGGGTCTGGGGAATCTAACCAGTGTAAAAGATAGAAATTAGCATTTAAAAATAAAGGCAGCTAAGATTCTCAGGAGGGGTAAGGAACCCAGACTTTAAAGGAAAGTACGAAATATTTTGGAGCCTGCGAAATGTTGCAAGAACTGACAATTCAAAAACCACACGGTGCTTTTCCGAGAGACTGTGCAATGTTCCTTTTTCTTTTCTAAAGATATTTCTGTCTCCCTTGTGCTTTTACTCTCAGAGACCAAAAGTGTGCCTTAGATTAACACCTGAGTCTTCCTAAACAGCTCAGATGCAAATGGGAAGTCCTCTTCCACCTCCTCCGAATCTCCCACACACCACCTCTCCTTGTGAGGCTGCAGGTGAGTCATTTCGCTTGAGGCCACCCTGTTCAGCAGCAGATAGACATTAAACCAGCCTGAGGCCAAATTGCAGCCTTAGCAACCGGTGGCTGCTCACACTGATAATTTCCAGTAAAGGTTTCTCCTGCTCTCAAAGCTCTCTTCCCACTGAGAAGTCTGTTAGGCTTTTATTCTGCTTTGTTTTCCAGGTAGCCTTTCTAGAACTCTGAAGTCATTAGCCAAAAGTTTTAGGAGAGCCTTGATCACATAGAAATCAGCTGCAGGTCAGCGGTGAGTCTTATTGACTCATTTCTCCCTGTGATATCCCTTTCATAGGCACACAATGGGACTGTGGATGCCTAGTGTCGACAGCAATCTATTTTCAAGACATGAAAATATGAAATTCCTTGAAAAGAGACCAACCTGTGATCATTTGGATATGGTCTCTCCTTTTCAATAAAAGTAAGGAATTGAGAAAATCAGTGCTGAATAGATGGCTACAGAAGCGGTTGCACGCTGAGACAAAATAACTTCACATACTGTTCTGTTTAAAACTGAAATGTGAGTTAGATTTCATCTGTAAGTAAAACCAAATAAGTGTCACAACTATTTGTCTGCGCAGGGAAAGGGAGGAGAGAGGAGTACCAAGCAGAAGACTGGACAGCTCAAGTGGAATTAGATGCTAAAATACAGCTTTGCATCTTGGGTCACTATGTAGGTAAATAGTAAATGCAGAAAGGTTTGTGTGATTTCACATTTATCAGTGGAGAAGGCAGCAAGTTCCAGCTGTGCTGAGAGTGGTTAATGATGGCATTGAATTTATTTCCTTTTCTTGAAAACTGAGGAATGGTGGTGGTGGAAAGACCACATTATACCTTAGAGTGTAAGGAAATGAAGAGTGGCAGAGCACCAGTTGCAGACGTGGATTTGGCTTTGTGCAGTTCTTGCAGATTCAAGGATATTCCTCAGCCTCCCCACTTAATACAGTGGGATCTGTGTACGTGTGTGTGTATAAACACTCAGCTTAATAGGATGGGCTTTTAGCAAAACAATGTGGAACTGGAAAGAGAAAAAACTCCTGGGAAGTAACAAAGTGCTGAGAAGCCTCACTGTTTTCTCTTTGGCCATCTCACAGGACCCTCTCAGCACTTTTCGTTTGATTCTGTATTTTGAATCCCTGAAGACTTCATCAGCACAAAAAATAAAAGTTCCACTGCCTACCATGCTCTTTTTTAAACATGAGAGTCTCTGAGGGATTGAGCATCTCTGCAAAGACAAAAGCAAAACTCCTGTGTCAAAAAATGGTCCAGAAATTTAATACCTTTATCTCCACACACAGAGTACTCAGTATCTCTGAAAGCTTTTTAAAATTTATTTTTGACTGGAGCTAGACATTGTCAAAGTCTGTCCTCTTTTTGTGTGTGTGTGTGTAAGGCTCTTCTTCTGTTGGCTGAATTTCCCATGCATAACCTTTCTTTCACATAATAAACTCCCCAAGGAGAACAGGTCTCTGTATTTGGAACCTTCAGCACCACCAGCCAATTGAAGGTTAACCCTGTTCTTGAGGGAGAGGCTTCCTGGTCTGTTTAGCTGTAGATATTCCCAATGTGACAAGAGAAGAAAGGGCTGAGCAGGCAAGTTCAATAGGTTGTATCATCATATCAGAGAACTTACCACATTTTCCACAGGAAAACTTCAGCAGCATAGACTGTACAGATTTAAAAAGAAAAACAACACAAACAAAAATAGGTCTTGTTCTAAATTACTTGGAGTTAAACAAATACAAATTAGGCTGTAGTCACCTGTGCTGTGTTAATAACTTGGTTAGGTGGAGAGGTCTTCAGCTGAGGCAGGAACTCCTGTACCCATCTGAATGCAAATTTGCATGTTACAAAATGCATCTCTGCTTTTTGAGTGGATCGTAAAACACTGTGTGGTATCCTGAGGTCTTGCAACTAGTTAGAGGTAGAAGAACCAAAGGGCCAAGTTGTTCTCCACGGCTTGCAGTCTACCGAAATTTCTCTCTGGGTGTGGAGTCCTCAGAGGTTCACTTCCTGAGTTTGGTAGGAGAGGATGGCTCAGTGACAGGGATTTAGGGAGCATCTACCCAAAGAGTTCAGACAGACCTGAATACACACTGTGCTCTGAGCTGCCAGAACGAGCTGTCTGGCAGAGCTAGATTGGAGGCCGAGACTAAGAAGATATATGCTGGCTCTCAGCAGGAGCAGAGTGCTGTGCTTAGAGTAGCTGCCTGGCTTCTGACCTCCTGCAGCCTCACATCTTGCTGGCCTGAGGGGAGAAAGAGCTCAGATTGCTCCCTGCAGAGAAATCCCCAAAGAAATGGAGCTAAATTCACTGGGAATTGAAAAGTTTTCAAAGTACTTGTGAAAATCCTTACTAGGCTCCTCTCTTTGCAAATGTAAATACTTTCATAATCTGATTCCTACCTTCTTGCCCTTTCTTTCTCAGTCTTTGTTTGCCTTTAAAGTGAGGAAGTCCTCTTCTACTCAAGCATATTAAAAAATAAGGAGCTTGGCCGAGGTAATAAACCAGGGATTGCAGAGGAGTTCATAAGGGAGATCGTACAGATACAGATATTATAGCCTAATTTCGCTCTGTTTCAAACAGAACTTGGAATTGCAATATAATATTGGAGAGCAGTATGTGAAGTCATACAGTTTTGACATACACCAGGCATCACAATGTTGGACAAGACTCCAATACCTTTACTGTCATCCTACAAAAACCCCGTAGTGTGTAGTAGTTGGTACTTGCTCAGAGTGAGATTTAAGTACATGCAGCTGTTTCTAGGAAGACAGATCAAAAGAACTGAGCCAACTGAAAGCAAATCAGCTAAGCCATTCTTGACCATCATGATATGAGGGATGAAGTAGGAATACAGATTTCAGCAAGGGTGGCCTCTACTTTTCTGCCAGCAGGATTTACTCTGGTTGAGCCAGAAACACTGAAGACGTTGCAAAATATTTGAGAGCAATATTTTAACTATTGTATCAAGTTGCTTTATCGATTGCCTGATAAAAATGACTGGCCCACTAAAGACCGCATTTATTTACAAGTGAAATGAATTTTATACCGTTCTGTACAAGCACAGGGGTACCTACGGCTCTCTCTGCTTTGAGGCTGCTGCGACAGAGGAGAGTCAGTGGAAGGAGCTGTTCAGATCACCGGTCGTTTTTCATTGAACTGAAAAATCTGCCCTCTCAGGTGGTCAGCATATAGCTGGGAGCTGAACCTATAGTTCCAGTGGTCTAACGAGGACAATGCTTGAACAGCATATAACACCAGGCAGAAAATATTTGGTCATGGTGGTTCTCTTATCCTGCCCAAAGGACGAGTCTCAGCTGAGATCTTTGAAGTCAGAAAGTTTATTAATTTATTTCTATGATTTGAAAGTTCTTTATGGCAAAGTCAAACAACGGGAAATGTAGTCGGTATGTTGTGGTTGCCTGTTTGTCCACTAAGCTTAAAGAAATGTATTTCATACAACCTGGGCTTTTCTTTCTTTCCAGTGTACTATGAGATTGTATTTTTTAACTCTGCATTCTTGCTTTAGGGAGTTAATCAATGTAGATGTTTGGATCAGATGCTCTAGGCATTACATAATCTCTCTAGTAATCCAGAGATGGTAAAGAGTTATAATCTGAGCAATACCAGGCCTCTCCTGCTAGAATACACACAAGCCTGCACGACTACAGCTCAGGGACAAACATCTAATTACACCTTTCACTTATGTTCAAGGAGACAATTAGAAACGGTGTCTAAAATAGCTCCCCAGGAAGAAGTGGGAAAGCTGGTAGCGAGGCCAGACAGTTATTTGTTGAGGGAATTGAAAGATGTGTGTGGTGGAAAGCAATGAAGGGAAACTTTTCACTCTCCAGGCTGGAACCCATTGGAAAGAGACACTGTTTTCTATAGCTGGTAGAAAAGGAAACTAAGGCCCTGGAAGTAAAAGGAGCAAGGACTTAAATGGGACCAGTTTGGGACAAAAGGGTTGTCCAGCACTGGAACAGGCTGCCCAGGGCAGTGGTGGAGTCCTCATCCGTGGAGGGATTTAAAAGATGTGTAGATGTGATGCTGAAGGACTTGGCTTAGTGGTGACCTGGCAGTGCTGAGTTCTGAGTGCTGAGTTTGAGATCTTTGAGTGCTGACCCAAAGATCTCAAAGGTCTTTTCCAACCTAAACAATTCTATGATTCTATCCCACTCTGCAAACCAGTGCATGACCAGGATTCTGATCAGAACAAGGCTTCAAAGGAACAAGTTAAGTATCTGTGAATGACTGGAAGTTTGCTTTGTCAGGAAGGCTACAGACAGTTCAGTACCACCCCTTGGCAGAAGGCAGCTGTGCACCTCTACGGCAGGGCAGGATGCGTGTAGACAAACAACCAGTTGTGGGAAAGGACCTGATGTGGTTCCCACTGCAGACTACATGGTGGTGGAGCAAATACAAACTTCACAGAGCTTTTCCAGATCAACCTTGTTCCAACAAACAGTTGTTCCTGTTTTATCTTCCTCTAGCTTCCCAATGGGATACCTTTTTCAGGCAGAAGCAGAGCTGTACGTTTCTAAACTGCAGTGGGCCCGGCCCTGGAATGAGGTCTGTTTGATGACCTTTCAGGAACTGAGTCTTATTTTTTGTGGTAGTTTCTGCAGACTGCAGCAGGTAGCAAATAGTTTTAGTCAAAGCTTTCAAATACTGTAATTTGATGTTCCAGATGGCGGTGTATGATGTTATTTTGACTTTGCAGTTTATGCTCTTTTTTTTTTTTTTTGAAAACTAAGTATATAAAGTGGAAAAAAAAAACCCATTAAATTATTCAAATATTTTCTTATGAGGCTATACTATAGGCAAAATGTGGAACAAAAGGAATTGCTCGAGATGTTCTCTTTTACCTGAGAACTATGATTTTCTAATAAACATAATATTCCTTGCTGAGGAAGCTATATATTTATTAAAAAGAACTATTGTTTGCTCTTCAAGGTAATGTTTTGGACTCTTGTTTGCTTCTTAAGACTGAAGGAATAATGTGTATTTACACTCACTGTATACAAAGCTGCATTATCTTCCATTGCTTTTGCAGGCTTTCTAGGGTGTTAGGTTAGGAAATATATTGTAATTAAAAACGAGGAGCTAGCTTGAAAAAATAGTTATTTATTGCTGTGCCTGAGAAAGAAATGTTATTTCCTTTGTGACAAAAGAATATTAACTCTGGCAGATGAGTTGCTGCAGAGCTGGAAGAAAAGCTCTGTTAGAGTGGGACTGACAAAGCCGTCTGTGCAGAACAGAAAGTCCTGTTGTGGAGGTAATAAAAAAGACACTATTTCTGCTCAACTAGTTCCAAATAACTCTTACTTTGTACCTTCTGACTTGCTAGGTAAATATGGTGCTAAGATATTAATGACTTTTGGAGTTTATTGAAATGACCTTGTTGTTGCTACCTCAGCACAGGCTGCTTGAAATGTGAAGTTGTGTTGAACGTGAAGGTTTAATATCTCCTGGTTGGGATGCTACAAAAATATTCAGATGTCCTCTGTTTGCTTTGCCTGGCTGGGTTTTTTTTTTTCAGTAGACTGTTATTGTTAGGAGAACATTAATTAATGTCACTGAGCCTGGACTTCCGCACGTCTTTTCATCTTCGGAGAGGGGTGATACCACTTTCCTGTGAAGTGCTGTCCGGATGGCTTTGATGTCCCATTGAATTCAGCTTCATAAATGACCCTACCCGAGGGCAACAGAGACAACTGCACTCGTGCCCCTGCACGGTGAACAGGGTACACAGGTTATCAAGGAAAACATTGCTTTAAAATATTGAACCCTGTAAACCTCATCTCCACTGTTTTCCCACTACCATCAGCAATAAGCCTTCCGATTTTTCAGTAAGAACAGGATCAAAGCTGGAATAACTGATAACAAAGAGCCACAGCTCTGCAAGCCACACAAACCTAGTAACCCTAGATACCAGAGCAGATGCCCTAAGCAAGATAGCATTCCTGGCTGTGTCCCTTCTCCCACATAGATCCACCAAACCTGAGAAGCCCGTGCAGCAATACAGCCAAATGAGCTTTAATAGCAGCTGTAATACCAGAAGTGGGCTTGCTGCAGTATCGGCTCTAATATCAGTCAAGAATCGAGTCTCCAGCCCTATTCTCTCAGCAGGATTGCTACCAGTACCTGAGCTAGCTGGCAAGAACCCAGCAAAGTCCGAGAAGTTCTATTGCACTCACGGCCGTGACAGCGATAGATGCATCCCAGCGATACAGGAAGGGATGAAGCGTTCCTGTATTTACAGAGTAAAATGAGTCTTTGAGGAGGATTATCTGGAGTAAACTTCTCAATAGAACCTCAAGGGAGTTGTTTCAATTCGTCTCTTGTTTTGTTGACTATTCAGTGTTACTCAATCTCTTCTTCTCTTAAAACAGATTAATGGATTTCCCACCAATCATTGTGGGTTTTTTTGTTGTGTTTTTTTTTTCTTCCCCTCTCCCTCTCTTTGTGGTGGTTTTCAGCTACTTTTGCAATAGAGGAAGGGGTACAGATTTGAGTGTTATTGGCTGCTCTGGCCTCTTGTAAAATGAAAGGTTGTTGGCAAATAGGAGCCAAACTGGATCCCCACTATTTGTTGCCTCTATTTTCACTTTTTTTTTTTTATAGAAGTCCATTTAAAAGAGGTGAAGCTGAAAACCTTATTTCAAAAATAACTAGCTAGAGTCTTTCCAGCTATTTGAAAAGGAATAAAATCTAAAAACCTAAATCTTCGATAATGAAACACAAACCCAACAGCAGTAATATGGCATAAACACCTTGAAAAGACAGAAGGGTGCAAACCAAAATATTCAGAGAATCATAGAATGCCAGGTTGGAAGGGACTTCAGGGCTCATTGATCCAAATCCCCCAGTTTCTTCTTGAAGAGGAAGTCAATTCAAATGGAATCAGGATTCTGCTCTTTCAGGTTTGGTAACGTCAGAGCTGAGCAAACAGGAGCTTGCTTTCTGATCTGCCCTGAGCTGCAGCTGACATCCAGTTTCTCACCTAGTATTTTGTTGAAAGGCAAAATCTCAAGGGGCCGTGATCAATGCTGCGTTTGAGAAGAGTAAGAGTGCTACAATAAACAGCAGGGCTTGTTTGCCCGCTTTTGGAGGGACTGAAATACTGTAACAGCTTGTAGACTTTGACACTGTGAAAGCAGACTCCTCCTGGTACCCCTTTCTCAGACCTCCTAAGGATGTAAATCTTCCCAAGCTTGTACCCAAAGATGCTCTCTGGAAAGCTGATTCAACCATGCAAACTTGAGTGTTTCCTTTGAGGCCGTGTACTTTAAAGGAAAACCACCATGCTGCTTTGATTCCTACTCCTAGTACCTAATACAGACTTCTTGCTGTACTTAGAAATGTGAATGTTCCACGTGAAACTGAGCCAGCTTTAAGATTAAGCAGTGAGGGTGTATTCAAATGTGCTATAGGTAATGTTTGTCATTTATGCGTTTTAT
This sequence comes from Baryphthengus martii, assembly GCA_013396935.1. Lineage (NCBI taxonomy): Eukaryota > Metazoa > Chordata > Aves > Coraciiformes > Momotidae > Baryphthengus > Baryphthengus martii. Next base: position 450,059 of record VWZK01004122.1, read on the forward strand.
ACTTGTCCTTCTTGCCTGACTAATTGATACCTACAGTGCCTTCTTAGATTGTTGTTGCTTGGAAGACACTTGTTGAGATAGCACTTTTATTTGCCAAGTAACCTGTATTACTGTTCAAAAAATCACTTCTCAGGGAGCAGTTATTCCTAAAGTTGATAATGGGTTCTGTGTAAAAAGGCTGATTTTTGATTAATTATGCCTTTTTGCTGGTTTTGTAAAAAGACTTGGGAAGAAATAGCAATATTGTGCAACTTAGTGTTTGGGGATGTTACTGAGAGCACCGATAACACCTGAGTCTCACTAAACCAGGCTCAAACTTTTTGCCTATTTGAAGGGAACAAATGCTTAAGCCCAAAAGCAGCTTTAGCTCTTCATTTTCCTAATCTGTTTTCTGAGTTCAAACTCGTATTTCTTAGCTTTGCTTTACTGACCTCAAAACTAAAAATGGTAAACAGCCCACTATAAATCACCTTCAAAAAAAGAAATTAAGTTCTTTCACAGTCCCCTTCACAAAATATTTCTGCTCAGTTATTGCATGATTCTGTGTAGTCCAAAAAGTAACAAAGAGCCCTGATTCCATGGATGAGCCAAAACCACAAAGGTACTTAATGGTGCTAAGCAGTTAACTAACAAAGTGAGATGATGAATTCAGTGAAATGTCTCAAGCAAAGGTGAGAATTTGAGTTTAATCTCTGGATATGTATTCATTGGTGGAGCTATTATATTTTTACTGTCATAGGCAAGAGAAAGTAGAGCTGACATTTCTGGCAAGAATGTGCTCGACTCAGCCGCAGGCATCGCAGTCGCAAGCTTTTGAGATGTTGTAAGATGTGCTGTCCATGCTGGAGCATTCAGAATTTCTGTGCTTGCAGAGTTCAGATTTACAAAGAGTATGAAAAAGAATTTATAGAAAATTAGAGCTACAGCACTCTGTTTCCATTACTATTATCATATCCTATGCCAGGAGGAATGTAAAAACATGATTCCAATCAGTGCAAGTGACTCCTCCTCAAGCAGGCAACTGAGGAGCTCCAGCTGCCCGATTCCAGCTGGCTGGCTACTACAAAAAGCCGACTAAAAGTCCTCCCATAAGCCCATCTCGTGTCATAAACACAGAGACAGAGAAAACACGACAGAGACTGAGCTTATGCCAAGGAACAGCTAATTCTACTGAAAATGTTGAAAGAGGCTGAAATTTAGCTAGAATAAGTGCTCAGTTGTTTAGCTGGGTTACTGAAGAAGATGATGGGACCCTTTTCTCTTTACACTTAACTGTGATTCCCCCCCCTGATACTAGATATGATGTCTTGAAGCAGATGATATTGCTTCTGTTAACTGCTTGCTGATTTTGGGGCCTGGAGGTTTCAATGCATTTAACAGGGAGTTAGTTGCACTTGAAATACTCTCTGAAGACATTTAAATCTCAGGCCTTAGGTACTGACCTAAAGCCCACTGGCATTGACCCTGGTCCTAAGACCCTCTGCACCCAGTGACCAAACTGTTGTTCTCTGACCAGAACTTTCCCTTCTGCAGTAACCCCAGAGTTTTCTGAGAATGGCAAGAAAAATGCCACGAAGATTTGCAAAATCTTAGGATTTTGGAGGCGAGTGGGAGCTGATTATCCACACCTAAGTAATAAAGGGAAAGTTTTCATTTTTTATGGAGAATATAGGACAAAACTCACTGTTAACAATTGCCTCTAGCTGGGGATTTATTAGTCACCACTGGAGTCCTCAGACTTTTAAGACTAAATTAAGTCTCTTTAAATTCAAGTGTCTTTATATTTCAGTTCAGTTCCAGTAAATTCTTTAATTCTCCTTGAAGGGCATCTTAGTGACAATTAAGTAGCTTTTATTCCTAGAAGATAAACCAATTTATGAAATGCTGTATCAGGAAGTCACAAACATGAGGTTGAAGAGAATCTTACTGTTGGGGGAATGGAAAACAGTCTTTATGTTAAGACTTAATAGTCTCTCTTTGCCTGTTTAAGAAACCTTCTAGAGTAAAACCCACTAAACTATTGAGAACAGTTTTTCAGAAGGGGTTGCACTAAATGTTAGAATTTCCATCCGTGCTGAGCTTCTGTATCTGACAGAAGAAAATTAAATATAAAATGAATATAAACACTAAGAAACTACTTTCTACACCTATGAAAGGGCTAGGATGGGAAATTATTTTCCCTTATTAAGAAAGGAGTCAATGGCTCAGGTACCTAGAAAGGGGCCGTTTCATCCACTGCAAAAAGAGTGAGCAGAAATATTTCAGCATCGAAAGTGCTGCTTTTGAGGGAAAGTTTTTAATTGTCTTAGGTTGAACACTCCTAACTGTCTTTTGGACTAGAGAGGTTATTTTCTTTGTGCCTCCACCTTTGCTGACAGAGAAAATACCACTCTCCTGTTCTACTAAGCAGTGGCCGTTATTGCGACGTGAATGAAATTTATGACATTCTGAGCACCATAAAGTGAGGCAGGTTGCAACCAAGCCAGTTGCCATCATTCTCCCAGAAATCATACAATTTTAAATCAATGCAATCCCAAATGTTCCCTTTAGTTATCACCACGAAACAATGCATGAAAATATTGCTTGCTGCAGCTGACACGATGACTGATGGTGGCCCATTGAAGAGGCCGCTCACTTTCTTAAAATGCAAATACCTGCAGACAAAACCTGAAACCAGCTAAAGAGCAATTGCCCTTGGAAACATAGAAGACAGAAGACACTCCGTTCTGTTCCTTTATTATATTCTGAGGCATGACTTCTTAGTAACTCACCAGAGCCATCACTCACTCTATGATTCATTAGATGTTAAAAAAAATGTTTGAAGTTGTCACATATAAGACGACAAATGTGCAAACTAGATACGCAGCCGGGATGAATCTGCAGAAGATGAACAAAGCATTTTATGCTATTCAGAAAGTTCAGAAACCGCTTTAAAACCTCCCAAACCACAACACTCCAACATAGGGATGTCCCAGGTTAGCAAAAGCTTTCCCATAGTGTTTATCACGACAAATGTATCTCTTTAATTTTCGAGTAAATGTTCTATAGTAAATTGTCAGATCTTGTGACTGAAGCCTCAAATAAAAGCAAACCTTCTGAATAATCATACTATACATCTTACCTATTCTGCCAAAAAGGCTTTGTTTGACCAAGCGTGAAGAGTTTTTCTGACAGCTTCCAAGATTAAAAACCCCCTCAATATATTATTTAACTACATTTTAAGAATGATAAAAGAAATCTGCTCCGGTTCTGACTAGCCATACCACAAACTTTCAGACACTGCACAGCAGTGGAGGATTCTCTGAAATACAGGCTGTATTACCTGAGAACTCAGAAATATTCCTGCTTGAAAACTAAATCTCTACGTCCGCTTGTAGTCTCTGTAAAGCCACTGTAAGCTATGCCTTGAAAACTGGTAAGTTCTAAGCTTCCGATACTCCAGCTGAAGAGATCTAATTTCACAAGGTCAAGTGGTTTTGATGGGCAAATTCCCTTTTCTGGTTTATGGTTTAAATTTGCACACATTCAGTTTTCAGCCGTGCAGTACTGTGAACATTGCAAAATAAGAGGAAAGCTTACAAAGCTGTGTGAGGAGGAGAAAATTCTTATAAAATACAAACCAAGACGATTCAAAATCCAACAAACTTGGGTCACATCTTAGGAACAAATTAAGGACTGTAACTTTGCTTATCAGAAACCTTCTCGGATTCTTGATCGTGTTAGTCGGATGAAAACCAGATGCTCTAGGCTGATATTTTTTACCGTTTGCTTCATTTCTGTAAGAGATTCGGATTGATGTGAAATGACGATCAAAATGATGCTACTCCGATGATGACCTTCAGCTGTACATCTAATTTTTACTAGACTTTTGGGAAGTATGCCAAGGAATACTAGAGAACGAACTAACCTTCTTAGTTCAACTAACGAAGGTTCAAGTTATATTTTTCTGCCGTGTTACACCGCTGCTTAGAAATGGAGCTAAAATAGTTGTGAAACAAAGAAAATGGTCAAAGGAATTGAAGCATTCTACAGCACTATATCTCTTTCTTCTTCTAATATGCACATTATCACAGATATATATTTTTTTTTTTTTTTTCCATGCAATGTCTCTGCAGAGCTAAAAGGCTTGTAGATTCATCTGATGTCCACATCATGCTCTGAGATTAAAGGAGATGGAGTATAAAGATAAAATACAGGAATGACTTATACACTCTGTGAAAGTATTTTGTTTCATACCATTGTAAAGAGTCTTTTGATTATGGAATAAGGATCTAATTTCACAAGCCTTTCATGTAAATAATTCAGCTGTAAGAAACCATGCCAGGCTGCTTTCTTTTTGATGCCTTGCAATATGTGCGCGACAGCAATCCTAAGAAAGCCAAACTTCTTGTGCTTTTGAAAGATGCTGACGACTCTCCAAGAATATTTATAACTTGCCAAATAGCCAGAGCCTATTCACTGTGGGTGCATCGTTCAAACTTTTTATTTTCCTTATCAAGATTTGCACATTTCTGAAGAAACAGCCGGGCTGCTTGTGCTACTGAGACTTCGTAATTCCTTCCTTTGCTCAAAGTGGAGACCAAAACCACTTCAAGTTCTCCGGCAGGTAACAGGTCAATTCACAGCGTGTCCCTGGGGGTGTAACTCCTATCTCAAAGCACCTTTGTTACCCCATGAGTAGGAATATAGTGCCTGCAGAGGCATGTACAGAACTGATAAGTTCACAGGTTCTCACGGCTGTGCACGTGGGTGCTGAGTAACCTGTTGGCAATCCGTGTTCTGTTAATGACTCTACCACCACCTAAATGTGACAGAAACCCTGAATAGTGCAGAATGGAGGGAGAGCAATTCTATAGGAAGGGAAAACAGCTCTGAGAAGAACTTGTTAAGTCACCTGTTAAGTCACCCTGGGATGCCAAGAAGATTTGAATTCCTCTTCTGACAGGTTATTGTGTACTCTGAGACAAAAAAAAACCCAAAACATAATTAAAAAAAATGCAGCCATACTGTGAATAAGGATGCCAGGAATGTAGTACCCAGTCTCCTACAGAAAAGACAAGCCATTCCTGGAAAACTGCATTTATATACTGTCCAGAGATGAAATGTTCAGATTTTGATCAGCAACTGAATGCGTTGACACTGCTTTTTTTTAGCACAGGGCTTTGGTCCCATTCCTGCTTGCTGTGAAATAAAACTGTCTAATCTTGAAAGCCGCCTGGAACAGAATGTGCATCCTCCCAGCATCTTTGCCTGTCCTTGACATGATTAGTTCCGTGCTACACACCAGCAAAACAAAGCTGAGAGATTAAAGGATACACCTTCCTTGTATATTTTAGTTCAGGTTTGTGTTCTCCTTTCTCCTCCACCTTTATCCCCTTTCACTATTTGATTATCACCTTGTATCATATCATATCGTATCATTTCTTTTTGTGGCTTCTGGAATCAGAATGAGCCAGACCTTTGGGTATTTTGTAGGCTGGGTATGTGTGTAGCATGGATGAGTCCTGCAAGTTGTCTCTTTACATCTCACTCAAGACTGCCTGGGTGGCTCCTAGTAACCTTAAGTCAGAAAAAAGCTGCTTAAATGATGGGTGAGTTAAGCTTCCTGGGTTGACTTTGAGCTCAAAGAGGAGAGGAAGAAGAGTTCTACAGTGTCACACCAATCTTAGTTGGGAGGGAAGTCCAAAGTTTACGTAGCTGTCTCTGCATTTTGGACTCGGGAAAGGTGAGTTACGAGAGCCGTGAAAGCTCCGGTCACAGGTACAGATACAACTACAAATAAATACAAAGCTAAAGTAAAACCTGTCACCTTCTTCCCTGATGCTCATTCCTGCTGCCCACACCACCTTTCCATTTAAACCATCTCGCTGACTTGTGGACTGAGTTATGAGAAAAGCAAATGATGCTTTGAAACAATGATTTCCCTACGTGGCACTGGGAAGGTCTATTTCCTCTCTTTTATGGTCTCCCTCTTGTTGGGAGGGTCCAGGCCGGCCCTCCCCACCCCTCTCCCTCTGCTGTTGCACTCCTGTTGTAATTGATTGCTGTCATCTGCCGGCTTCTTAGGGATTCCACTTGCCTACCTTCACTTCATTATCTCATGCCTTTCCCTTTCTACTTAATGTGGACATTTGTGTGTTGGCATCTAGGCTGTGCCTTAATATATGCAGGGAACTGTTCTCATTCTGGTAATAGTCTGCTCCTGGGTGACAGAATTATCTTACAAAATACTCCTATTCTTTACGTTCCACTTGTTGGGTTTTTTTCAGGCAGGAGCTGCTTTGTTCTGTTCTCACAACCGAATTCTTCCATCAGAATCCTAACACTGGGATCTTCTTTTGACTTGAAATTCTCAGAATTTGAATTTTTTTTCCCCAAGTGCTGTGTAGTTTTGATTTCCATAAGTTAACTTTAGTGAATGCAGTACTTAAAATTCCAGTGAATGTGTTCGCTCGCTTTGTTATATGTATATGAGAGAGAAACTGGGTACAATTTCATGCATAAAAAGACACAAGTACCAAATTTAAGAGGCTTTTTATTGATCTAAATATTGAGATGTATCTGCCTTACAGAAGATATCTTCAGGCCTGTTAACTCTGAGATGGGTGCATGCTCAAAAGTGTAACAGATTATCACAACATAATATGGCTATTACATAGAACTCTCTTTTAATGATCAGGAATGTGGCTACCTTGTAATTACATGATATTCTCTACACAGCGAACAAAAATCCTTATGAGCTGAGGGCTGACTTATGTACACAATTTGCCTCTCGCTCCGCAGTGAATCTGGGCTGTGTTTTATAGGACTTGGCACAGGGAAGTTATTAAAAGATCAAGCTAGAAAGCCCCCAGGGGAAAGAATCCCTCCATGGCTCTGGGGAGAAGGGGCAAGATCTGGCTCCTGCTGTAGTTCATGCAGCACATACAAGGCTTAGCATGTTTACTGTCACGTGGATCCTTGTTGACTCTGGGTAGCGTGTTCCGTTGTAACGTGTGGGGCTCATTCCATAGGGGGCATCTCGTACGTGTTGTGTGTAATTGAACAGGAGCATTTGTTCAAGGTAAAGGCTGGAGAAAATCACCTGCTAGCCCCAGTGTGAGGGTCAGGTCCCAGAGTGGCACTGGGGTCGAAGAAGCAAGCGAAGCAAGCTCTGCTGTACTCTTGGTTTCCCACCTGGATCTCTTGTGCACCGGGGTAATTCTGAATTTGTGACGCTTGATCGGGAAGCAATAAACCAGCTCCATAACAACTTAGCTGCGGAAACAATCTTCCTGTGAGTGCTGATGCAGGAGCTCCAATTATACAGAAACTGATCTAAACCCAATGAATTCTGGGGGGAAGTGCCTCCAGCAACGTTACATGACCATAACGAGAGTTGATTAGAACGTGAGCCTGAGGTGAACAAGAGACTGTAATGGCAATAAGATCCAGAACCTACTGAACTAAGTAAATAACAACCAGAACTGTGAGATGAGCTAAAAGCATCAGTCTTTTGTTGCCTTATTAGGTGCCCTATGTCCATCCCTCCCCTTCCACTTTCTGGCAAAGGAAAGACAGGATCAATGTTCTGAGAGTTCCTGGAGGGGGGAGAGGGACAAACAGTGATGAAAATGCCAGGAATTATAAAGATTAAATCTTGTTGATTGACAAAAAAATATTTTTAAAACTCAATTTTTACTTTTCTTTTTTGACAGGGGTTTCTGGACACTATCAAAGCTGCTTTTTGCTTTGCTAATTGGCAGGCTGTATAAAGACAAGCACCGTTTAAACCCCAGAGTGCTTGTTAAGGAGTATCTTGTGCATTGGGCCCATATAAAAGATCCTGCTCTGTCTTTTCTGTAGCAATGTCTTGGTTGGTTGAAATGGTGTCTTTTGTGATGGGTGTCAGAACATCTCTATAGGGCAGAGATTTGAACAGGAGCAAGAATATCATTAGATGCTGTTAGATTATGGTGACCATATTGTAGCACTTCTGTAAACATCCTCTTTAGACCTCTGCTTTTTGACCAGTCTGCACATAAACCAACAGAACAGTCAAAGAAACGTGCAAAAATACGTAAGGCACAAATACCTGGGGCAGGCAGAAGACAGGCTTTTTTGAAAAACATCTGATTCATGGTCCTGTGTTGTGCCATGTATCCAGATAATGATGAGATCTGATTTTTTTTTTTTATTTTTTTGTCCTCTCTAGAGAAATGCCATCTATTTCTGTGGATCCTAACAATGAAATTTCCATTACAATGCGTGGCCTTTCTAACCTTCTGCTCGCCAAGTTCAAACTTTCCTTGATCGTAATAATGATTAAAAATCTCCTGAGCATACAGTAGTTTCTGATGTTAAAGGATTTTATGAGAGAAAAATCTCATGTTAAAGTCTGAAGTTAAACAGCATATAAAGATAATTAAACACAGAGGGTCTCACTTCCTTACATCTTCCTGTTTGGTGTATTGTTGCAGGTTTCGTTGCCTGTGATCAAAAGAGGAATACAAAGTTCAGACAGACGCAAATAGGTCATCCTCTCCTGCCTGGCTGTATCGGTATTGTGCAGCTGGAGTTGAGGTTTGCAAGATCTTTAACAAAAGTTCATTTCTCATTCAGAACACAGGCAGATTTGTGTCACATCCGCTCACCACACAAAAAGCATGTGCTAAACCGAGTTCAGCCCATAGCAACAGTTCTTCTGATAACCTTGGAATGCAGGCTGCATGGACAGAGGACACTTTTAAGTCTTTAGGAGGAATACTTATTAAAGAAGCTGCTGCTTTTATAATAAAAGCCCAATTTTAATAAAACACTCTCAGGCATTCTGTTTCAAGTAACTACTGCATTTATATAGCCAGGTGCTCATCTTGCTTTTATCTCATCACTTCTAGCACAATCTCAATTTATGGTTTTAAATTTTTTTCCCTTCTGACTTTTGCCCATTTCTCTTTATAATTGGTCTATTCTGTTTAACTCTGTATTTGCTGTCATAAAATTGTAGACATGCGGTTGCCAGAGCTGTTCAGATTTTGCCGTTTCGATTCTTTAATTACAATTCTGGGACTTTATATCCTATTCTTTATCACTCTAATTTGGATTTCATTCTGAGAAGCAGCAGCAGAAAACCATGGACTTGAGGTGAGATTTCACACTTTGTCTTTTCTGGCTCTGAAAGGTAGGGTGCTGCTGGAGGCGCACGAACAAATGTTTGGACTTTTCTTTCCCTTTCCTTAGGACCTGCATCACCCAGCAAAAATCAGATGATTGGTTTCTTGCTCAAGCTTTCTAACAAATACAGTTCAGCATTTGGAATGTGTCAAGAGGAAGGGGGCAGAGCACTGGCCCCGGCTGCCCAGAGAGGTGGTGGAGTCTCCTTCTCTGGAGACTTTCCAGCTCCCCCTGGATCTGTTCCTGGGTGGCCTGCCCTGGGTGACCCTGCTCTGGCAGGGGGGGTGGACTTGATGATCTCTAGAGGTTCCCTCCAACCCCTAACATCCTATGAATGTCTGCTGAAAGACTCCTGTTAGTGAGCTCACACTCTCATTTTGCACAATACAGCGTGCCCTGCTCACCTTCTAAGAATGTGTCTTTGTTTAACAAGGATGATGAAGCTGTAAGAGGGACATTAACGGGCATTAGGTGATATTTGTCCCTGTGTCCTCTCTGGGGCCACACAGTTTAACCCCAGAGCTGGCCTGCAAAACACTCCAAGAAAAAAACAGATAAATGCCCTTTCAGCAGATTATCATCTACTCTTACTGGTTAGGATAATACAATATAAATAAAATACTGTATCGCATAAAACTCCCATATGATAAAAGGAAGGCAGAAAAATCCCATTAAAGTTGAATGTACATGGAATATTTTCAGAGACTTATCTGCATCTAGTTTCATGGTATTATAGCTGCATATCTTTACATTATCCTTGGCAAAATTATTCCATATACAATTCCTATAGCCACAGAAAATATTTACTTTTATTCCTTTGCATTTTATCCTTTTGAATTTTGCGTATCGCTAAGTTTCATCCTTTTTTCCCCTCTTGATTCTCTTCCTTTTTAAGGAAACAAATTGTTATAAGCAATAGAGCTTTCCTATCATCCCGTACCTTGATATGCTGTGAGCCATCCTTTAGAAAATCTCTGCCTATCTTCCCTCAGAAATCAGTTATGTCAGCTCTTAGTGAAGCTGGTGTTTCTTATCTAAATTACCTCCGAGTTCCACCTGGGGTTTGGCTGCTAGCAGTAGAGAACTAGATTCTTAGCAGAAGTAAATCAACATCCCACTACTGAGTTTAATTATGTATGGTATCTTCTTATACTACCTGATGATCCAACCTGAAATAATAGTATAATAGCTGGCTTGTGCATTTCAAGAAAAGAGGCACTTTGTGGTTTTTTCCTCACTGGAAGCATCCAGCCTCGTTGCCTGTACCTTCTCCTTCAGCAGCAACATTGCACAGGAGTAATGAAACTCTCCTAAGGCTTATCCTTTGACAGAAGTGTTCTTGTGGGGCAGGAGAGTTTCTTCCTGAATTAGTCTTCCCTAGTTCAAGATACGAGTTGTAAGGTACCAAACCCATATTTACACATCAGTGGATCTGATTTAGTAAAAGTTTTTCTACTAACTCATGTCACTGGGATTTAGCTTGGTCTCTTCTCTTCAAGCTTTGATGAAGACGTGATGACTTGATGAAGAATTACTTAATACTTCTTCCTTACTGCTGAAGAACCACTGGGGATTTGGGCATGATTGAATAAAAGGTTGGTTCTGAATCCCTGCTCTGACATAAGGCAGGTGTACCGGCAAATTTTCTGTGATTTATGTGCTAATTAGATACTTTTTCTCATTAGCCAGTCCGAGACTGGAACTGCCTTTTCCAGAAAAGAGTCAAAAGCCTCCTCAATTTCTGTGCAAAATGCACCTGTTCCAATTGCTGAATCTGATGTATACACATGAAAAGCATGCCAGCTACAGGAAAGTTAGAAACAATTGACTAAAAAAACTGTGTGGAAAAAATACCACCAAAAAATGTTAAGTACAGCCCGTACATGCTAGAGGAAGGACATCTGATACAGCAACATTCACCAGCTAAAGTAGAATATTGGTTTTAGAGTTAGAAATGGCAATTACAAGCAACTTAGAGTCCTAATTAAAAAAAACAACAGCAAAATAAATGGAAATAAAACTCTTTTTTCTTCAAATATAGTTCATAAAAAGAATGCATGAAAGGAAAGAAATTTTGTTTGCCTCCCATGTAAGTAAAGAGTTGAATTGTCAGTGCTTCAAGACAGTTCCTACCGTGATTTACACACACTGGGTTATAGTGATAACTGAAAAGTGATCAAAACATGGAGTGTAATGAGGGAGTACTTTGACATCTCTCTGTAATGAAGGGAAAGCTGTGCTCCCATTCTCTGTGGTCAATGCAAGCCCTGAAATGTATGGATTCCAGATACTAGGATCACATTCTAAACATAATTGTTATAGACTATAGACTGAATTATGGGCCAGATTCTGCAGGCTAGTCTGATTATGTTGTAATTCAGTGTGACACAGTCTTAATTTGACACACATAATTAAAGGTCATGGCAGCATTTCCTGGTTTCAGAGATTGATTTTTTTCACTTTATCTCAGTGATTTTTTTCACCCTATCTCAGCTACTTCGATACATTTTTTAGGAAAAATTTATCTAGGAGAATAATCACATCATTTTTAAAACTGCTTTTCCCATTCATATTTAGTGAGCCATAGTCACTAAAAGGAGTATAGACAGTGACTTCGGGGAGGCTGCTTTTGTGAATAAGGTTGCACCCTGTAAACATGAATTCTAGAATTAGGTCTGACTGGCTTTTCTTTGGTAAATACGCAGTCTTGCCCGTAATGATATTCAGCATTTGCTTTGATCCAGGTTTATTCCATTTATCATCCATAGCTACATCACAGCAATGATTGCTGGGGCTGAAGACGGGAGACAGTGAATGCTAAACTGTTCAGCACAGCTGAATTTTGAAGATAGGAACTGTGGTGTGGGTAGGTGTTCATTTCACAGAAAAGCTTTGTCAGTGAGTTAGTGTGTACGTGGGGAGCGCATGCGCGGCTGGCTGGATACGGAAGGTGCCTGCGGAGTGCTGGATGAATATTGAGTTGTCTCCTGTGGGTGCATAATGAAAGGAGGGATGCTACGGTGAGTTGTGAAAACTCCTGTTCCTCACACGTGGTAAAGAGAACTTGAAATCCTGAACCCTGGGCTCCTGTTGGTTATTGCAGACAACGGTGGTTATTTGGATCATGCTTCCTGAGCCAGTAGAACCTGTAATAGAAGAATTATTCAAGTGCCTACCTTGGGAAGCCTTGAGCACAGCTGAACAAATCCAACTCATTCAGTAGAGGGCCCTGAACATGCTCACTGTAGCCAGTTTCTTAGCAAAATTTTTCCCCTCCTGTTACAGGCTGACACAGCATTCCACTATCTCCCTGTGGTAGGGGACCTAAGGAAAAGATAACCTAAGCAAGAACTCCAACAGAAGACAAATGTCTAAAGTAACAGTGAATGAAAGCAGCTGAGAGAAAAAAAAAATAAAAAAATTCCTGTATGTAAGCTCCTGACAGTGAAAGAGAAAATAAAAGGTAGCTAGGGTTTAGCAATGAAGAAAAGTGCATGAAATACAGGCCAGCAGGTTTTGTGCTGCTTCTCTGAGACCTGAGTAGTCCGACCGTCCTGAACTTGAGGAACAAGGTTTCTCTGAAGCTGCCTCTGAAGGTGTTTATCGAGTTTTGGAGTGTGAATTACTTATCATTTTAGCTGTGCAGCAGAACTTGGAAGAAGATGGTCACTAATGGTTAGGGCAAGATAATGTATCATGCTTCTCTGATAGTCAACCTTAGTAAAATGTTTCCAAAATAAAAAGGGAAGTAATTCTCCCTCCTGCTAAGGAACAAAGGTGCTATGAAATTCTCTCTCCCGAGTTTCTTTTACTGCTGTGTTTCTCTCTCGGGTTCTTAAACACCCTGCCAAGCTGCGGGGCAAGAGCTTTAAAGAAAAAACAAAAAACACAGGGAAAAATAAAGAAAAGGGGAAAAAAACCCCTCACAACATAAAGAAACAGAAGTTGCTTCTAAGTTTACTCACAAGGTCATTCATTGCTTAAGCACTTTGCTGAACAAACTTCTGCTGTTAGGGCTCTGGCAAGGACTGCCTCAGATTTAATGTACGGGCTCTGAAGTGCCTGCCTGATGTTATAACAGAAACACCAGTAATTATTTTCGATGTTATGGCTGAAGATCACAGTCAGCTACTGGATCCCATTGCTCTAACAGATGTGGACTATGAGGCTGCCCTTGTTCTGAAAAGTTTACATTCTAATTATTAGTTGAAAGTGATCTGAGGATCAACAATCACGCATCTACATACACATATGTTTTTCTCCTCAGTTCCTCAAAGAGATACACAAAAACAGACCTGTACTTCATTTAAAGCCACATTTAAAGAAAATGAGATGTAGTAAATGAAGCTGAGTCTGAGGGAGGAAAAACATGTAAGTAGGATTTCTCAAGCTGCATGGAAAGTAGAGGATTAGGAAGAAATATACTTGAAAATATACTATTTTACTAGGCAGAACCTGTTCACACAAATTGGACACTAATCAATGAGAGTCAGATAAGTACTGTCTTATAACTGTACATCTTTAGCAAAGATAGACTTAGAAAAAGAACATCAAAATCGCAAAAGAGTCATGTAGACAGATGCTAGGACATTTGATCGCTTCCAGAACAACAATCTTAGTGTGCTTCATCCGATATGATGAACTCTGTGAAGTGACAGCAATATGTTAGTTAATAAAATCAGGGTTTAGAATAAACAAGCAGGAATTTTTAACGATGGTGCAACATAAAAATCTTTATGTTCTTTCAATTTCATATGAAAAAAACCCCAAACAAGCGGGAAATTCAAGTAATCAAGTACTATAAAAACACCAGAGAATGTATCCCATGTAAGAGGTCAAAATGACATTCTGCCATCTTTGGGGTTTGCCAAAGCTGTAGTTAAAAGTTACAATCTACGTTACAAACTGTACCGTAACCTTAAATATAGAGGGGTCTATATTTAGAACAAAGCAGCGCCGTTAGTGCTTTGTTAAAGTGTTGTCAGAGCAGACTGTTTTCAGATGTGCGAGGCAGACCCAGTTTGTGCAAAGAATCTCAATCAAAGCAAACCCACCTCGGAACTTCTATTTCAGGTGCGAATCGGCCGCGGCTCCGTGGCTCCCGCACCTCTGTGTCTCTCCAGTAGTCTTGTTCGCAGAGAAGTGCCTGTCCCTCTTGTTGTCTCTTCCACGGACCATATAAAAATAAAATACAGGATAAAATGAGAGACAGGATTTTTCTGCATAAGGTGACGGGTACTTTTTTCTGTAGCAACCACAAAAGCACCCAAATCCCAAGCGGCAAGGTCTGATCATGAGGCAGAACTACAGCACCACTGTCTATGAGAAGATAAACCCTTTAGATATATAATGAATACAAATAACCTTATATATTGGATTGCAGACACAAAATATCACAAGAAAATTTCACCTCCTCCGGAAAACTGTTACCAAAACTTGATCTTGTTGCTTTGACTTAATGCTGTGCCACTCCCAAGTTTTCCTGCCTTTCTCAGGGTTTGGGAGCAGACTCCCAGCATTTGGAGTACGTACCTGGAAAACAACAATGATCCAGGTTCCCCTTACATGGCTCAGTAACCAATAAATGATGCAAGAGGTGAAGAAGATGTGAGCTCTCTTTGTTTGTGGAACTCTGCAGGTATTTGTTTGTTTGTGGTCCACAAGGAAAATCCTTTCTTATTTTTAAAGTGTACTTTCACAGGCCTTGCTGCCGTACCCATCCTGCATTAACATTCAGGATCTGCACTCATAACCCATTGCTAAGCAACACTTAACAAAATTGATCTTGCATTAAGCAACCTCTGGAGCTTGAATAATACATTATTTCCTCTTTCTACTTATAATTAGTGAAAACCTTTGGTTGCCTTTTGAATGTCACAATATTAAAACTTTTTATTTTCGATACAGATTTTAATTACGAAGAAAGTTCATTTGGATTAAGGCTCAGCTGTAAATTCACCCTTGGTACTGTTTTACGGTAAGAGTAAATAAATTACAAGAATTATTCAACCCTTGAAGAATGTGGAAAAACTTCAAACCGGAGTCTCATACAGAGCAGCCATATTCCATTTTGCATTCAGACACACTGAGGGCAATACCTTGTCAGCTACTGTGTGTATATCTTAAGCATCTCTGTCACTGTTTATTTATATTCTGCATTAAGATCACACAACTGTGTACATTTATATGCTGAATACAGGAGTTTCTGATTCCCATACACAAATCTTATGTACATAGGAAATAACCTTACCTCTCTGGAGTTTTCTGAATGGCTGCTGGGGATGGAATTCCATGCCTTGAAGTTGCTAGAATTACCTGTTTTGTCTTCTGGCCCATTTCTCTGCCACTGCAGGATAGCTCCCCAGAGTACAGTCACCAATGCCTTAATCATCCTCTTCTTAAGAGTCTCAAGCAATGTCTCCTTTGGGAGTTCACTGCACAGTCTATTAGATCTTAGTGCTAGGCAGCTTATTTATATTCATCCTATATTTATTAAGCCAGAGTCCCTCCTGCCTCTATCCTTCCCCAGCCCCTGCTACACCAGTGCAAGAGAGAATGCGGGAAGCGGTTTTCCTGTGATTGCCGAAGGTCTAGGTGTTGGAATAATTATATGCTACCACCATCAAGCCTTTCTTCACTTCCATGGAATTATTAGATGTCTTAGAACTCTAAAAATTGGGCCCCAGAGAAAATGAATTGATTAATTTGAATTAATTAACACTTCATTTTATAAGACAGTTTTCTAAACTAAATCCATAATATGATTTTAATTGAAAATTCCTGACAGGATCCAGACAAGGTGTTAATTTGTTGACACCTCCTATGAATTATTTTTGCTTATGCTCTGTTAGTTCCACCAAAGAATCTAGTACCCGTGTTGTTACACTTATGACTGATGTGAGGAACTTTAATCAAAAGCTCTTTAAGAATCTCTACTTGTGATTCAGGAAGTGTAGGAGTTGTTTGAATGAGTAGAGAATATGAGCTATGTGCTATTTTGCCAAAGGACTTTTTTTTTTTTTTTTGTATAATTAACCAAAATGCTCCATGTTCTTGTCTTAGGGATTTTATTTTTTTTTTCTATTTCTCTTAATCAGCGTAAAACTTTACATTATGACGTCTCTATATTTCAGTATCTGGATTCCTCCCTGTTTTGTGTCCTGTGCAAATGTCAGTACTGGGTTGTGCGCTCCTTTTGCCAGGTAATTGGTAGAAGGTTTAAATAAGACAACCCAACATTCACATTTGGATTGCTTTCTACTTGTTCTTCACCAGGCAGCATCTCAAATGCTCAAGGAACATATTTACTGGTCTTTCTTCAACCAGTCATTTCTGTCTGGCAAATCTTATACCTCTTCTACAGATGGAATCTGTTTATAAGTTCCATCTCAAACAGAGCAAGAAGAATATCCAGTCCCAGGCTGCAGTGCACCCTGAAGTGCTGCTCCGCAAAGCTGCTTCCTCCCCACCTGGCACTGCAGCTGGATTCATCCCCATTTTGACAAATACTTCATATTTTTACCCGTTTGGGATTCATTAAGAACAACCTTTCCAGACAGGCCAACCTTTCCAAGGCCAACCTTTAGTCGTGATCTAATTGGCCCTCTAGATGGCCTGTGTTAAAATTCTCAGTGTTTTTGAATCATCACACAAATAACTGATTTTTTCTATGAAGAGGTTTAAGCAAAACCTGGCACATTTGGGCCAGTGAATGCAAAACTGCCCAAACAACCTGTTTAACTCAGGATAAATTTCCAAAACCTCTTTCCATCAAGTTGTCACAATTCGGTTATACAGAATTAAACAGAATCGTACAGGGAAAATTCTCTGTTACAGTTTCTCTTGTTATAGAGCTTCTGTGAGAAAATTAAAATATGTAATCTTTATTTAATGAAAATGCATATTGAAATTAAAACTTTAAATGTTCAGTGGGGAGTCATTTAGGCCCAGGATAAGACTGAAATTGATTTTTGAAAGGTATCTGAGTCTCAATGTTTTTATCTCACCAGAAATTTTGCTCATTTCTTCTATTTTATTGCATTTTATTCCTTCTCTTTATTTATAAAGGCTGAAATTTATGATATTTTTGTGACAACACATGGTCTCGTGCTGTGAGGGCAGCGCTTCCCTGTTACAAATATCACACCATCTGAAAGGGTGACCTGTATTTTTTTAAAGAGGGGGTGAATTGTATTTTTTTCTATCTGGTTCCTTACTCGGTGGATTTCCACACGACCTTAAATAACATTTTGCTTTTTCTGCATTTTATTTCATATGCTTCCCTGTCACTGTATTTATTAGGCATAAACCAGCATGTAAACATCTGGTCTTAATTATACACTCTTTGTATTTCGCAAGGAACACAACAGTTTGCATTCATCCC
>VWZK01004123.1:0-19129 GCA_013396935.1 Baryphthengus martii
ATCCAGCTCCTGAACTCAGTTCCCATCCGGTGCTGGGCCCTGTCTGGGACTTTGCGGGTGCCTGCTGCACAACATTAGTGGTGACAGTGACGTACTTGCCATCAGGGGGAGTTGGGTTCGATACTGAGTATATATCTGTATATATTCCATTCTCTTCTTTTTTTATTTTCCTTTTCATTAAAGCAATTCTAGTTTCCCTTTCTAATCAATAAGTGTCTCTTCCTTATTCATTTTCTCTTCCCTCTTTGGTGAGGGAGGGGGGTTAACAGAGACCATCTGTTACAGGTTTTGGGGCTGCCCTGACCCTAAACCATGACATAAACCCTGAAAGTTACCTGTGTGGCAAACTTAAATTTCTACAAAAATAATATTTTCATGGAAATCTTGGAGGAAAATATTTCTTGATCCACCATGCTAGTGAACAGCTTCGTTGTTTGTCAGCCTGTAGTAGGACCATCAACAGTTTGCTTTGCTAAAAGATTCACCTGGAGCGTAACTGCTAGGGGAAAGATCACCTATTCCTGAATTCAGTCTATTCATGGTACAGAAATGCATACTAGACAGATACTAGGTGCTACAAACGCTAGACAGAAAAGTCTATAATATGCCATCTGAAGCAGAGCTTTGTTTCAGAATTGCAAAGGAGAGACAAGAGTAGTTAAGTCTCTTTTTTTGGGACTGTCTGTGCTTCACAAGAAGACTTTCATAATAGAACAGCACCCTAGGCTTGAAAAAAAACTTTTATCTACACAAAATTATTGAAAAATGCCAGTTAATGTTGAATCTGTATTTTTTAAAAAGCTTTCTGAGCTAGCAAGGAATCGTTGCCAAGTACCTCTGTCCTCAGCAATGCCGGAGGATCTTTGGATTTGAAACCATCTGGTAAACAGACACTGCACCAGGGGTACTAATGAATGACCTACCTTCTGTGATGAAAAGCAAGCATTTGTAATATAGATTTATATCTTACTGTTTTGCTATAACTGAATGCAGGATATTGTAAAGCTAGCTGGGGTGGCAGGCTTTCCAGTAATCATTGAGTCTCTATCCTCACCTGACTTCACTGCTATTGGATGAATTTTTATAAACATGTGTTTTGTGGTTCTAAACATCGATCCTAAAAAAGGATGCAATTAATACAGTGCATAGCAGCTCAGACAGTCAGCAAATGGGCTGCAGATAACAAACTGTGCACACTGATGATTCTATTGATTCCCAATACAACATAAAGTTTAAGCTCTCAGTTCTTGTTTTCAAGTCAATTAGTGAACTTGGCTAAAGAAACTTGAAGTACAGCTTGATTTCTGGCGATATGAGAAGCTTTGCTTCTCAGTGGTGAGGAACTGTTTACACAATAAATTCTGTAAAAATGACAGAAAACTGTACATCTCACAGGTACTACAGAAAAAGTCACTTCTTATTTTCTTCTTTAACCTTCTACACTACATATGTGAATTTATGGAGGGGGAAAACAGGGCTTCAGATTCCCTTCCCCAGTGATCTGACAAGCACTTGTCTATAAAGTGGGTTTACAGCTGCTGGTGGCTGCGTGAATTTCCTTTTTAGTTTGGACCTGCAGCAGAGACAGAGCCTGACATACCAGAATGAATATGGTAAGTGTGTATTTTACATGTAGCATTCACACATACAGTTAGGAAAACATAAGTAATTTCCCTTGCAGATGAGAAATCTGATGGAAACCCTTTTAGAGATTATTTCCTTAGCCTTCTCACCAGGCTAGCTTTTTAATCCCTCTCTTGGGGTTAACAAACATACTCAGTCTTCTTTTCCCTTTTTACCTTCATGTACTAAACCTAGGACCAGGCATCATTGAACAAGTTAAGTCAGAAAATTCATAGATCTGAATATAAGGGAATGATGATAGAGAAAACTTCAGTGGGATCACCCTTCAGTGAAGGGTGTCCCAGAAGTCTTCCTAATTTAACAACAATGAAAGAAAAAACTGTGTTCTCCCATTTCTCCAATTTAGAATTTTTAAGTATCGGGAAGCATTCTTTTTATTTATTTTCATTTAGTTTTGTGTTTTGCTTTTTTTTTTTTTTTAAATTTTCTGAAGAATGACTTCTCAATAAACTATACAAACAAACAATCATAGAATCATAGAATCATTTGGGTTGGAAAAGACCTCTAAGAGCATCAAGTCCAACCATTAACCTAACACTGCCAAGCTCACCACTAATCCATATTCCTAAGCACCTTGTCTACGTGTCTTTTAAATACCTTCAGGAGTGGTGACTCCACCACCTCCCTGGGCAGCCTGTTTCATTGCTTAACAACCCTTTCTGTGAAGGAGTTTTTCCTAATGTCCAATTTAAACCTCCCCTGGCATAACTTTAGGACATTTCCTCTTCTCCTCTCACCTTGCTACTTACACCTTTTGTGGTAGGATCTTGTACTTTTATTGATTAAACATTTGTTTAACATACACTAGAATACTCAATTCTAATAGCCTAGGACTTGAAAAAATAATGTTTGAAAAATAGGCTTTTTCTTTGGTATGATTTTAATTAGATATTAATTTAAGCAGTAATTACCCATTTCAACAAGATAAAATTACTTTCCATGTCCTTAACTCAGTGCTTTTATCTACCCAAAAGAAATCTATTTTCAAATTATTACAAGTTAGGTAACCTCAGTATTTCTCTTTGAAAAATGTTTTTCCTTCAATGATTTTAAACGCAGAAACTAATTTAAAAGGTACGATGACAACTGGTTTTAGACAAGGTTGACAGATATCCAAAACCATTATAATTTCTGTGTTTGATTTGAACATAAGAATGGATCCAAATTTTCTCCTGTATAGTTGCTAAATGAACTGTTTGGTTTTGAAGGTAAGAGGTAAAATGAAATATATTAACTCTGTACAAAACATGTCAGCTAATATAATGCAAGAGACTTGAGTTTTACAAGAATGATTCATAACGTAGGGTTTAAGCAGTAGCTGCTGAAGATGTATGAAATCTAAAAGCAGTGTAGAAGTTGGGTTCTGTAAGGTTTGCACTGCGCGTGCTAAAAATAGGCTGCTGTTCAATAAAAATAGTTGGTGGTTAAGTGGGAGGAGGTAATAGTGAGATTTATAGCAGGACCTAATACAGACAACAGACAAGTTGCAGGGATCAATGCTGTTGACATAAGTACACTTGTTTCAGCGTATTCGTACCGATTGGCCATCTAAAGTATGAATAAATTTGCATTCATGTCATTAATTAAGTATCACTGAAATCCAACAGAACGTGCAGCAATATACCAATATAGGATGTATTAGAACAACTCCAGATTTTACATGTACAAACATGTATGTGTATGGATGACAGCCGCTAAGGAAATATCTAGTTTAAAATATAGTCTTTGTACATGGCATGATAGAATGACATAAAGACATATTTTAATACTGTACAATTTAGATACATAGTTTCTGCTTTCCTTTTCTAAACCTTTAGAGTAAAACATTACCCTTACTATGGAATCTGGTCTTATTCTAACCTGAAAAATATATTAATATGACCTCAACCAAGCAAAAAAACTTCCAAAATTAAGTGTCAATGGAGCTATAAAAGGAAAAATAAAATACTTTGACTGAAAGAATTAACATTTTGACAGAAATATCTCATACAGAAAAGTTTCATAAACTGGAAAATTCTTCAGTTGCTGTTCTGGCATTCCAAAAAAAGCTGCAAGAGCATTTAGTGATTAGAGATCTTTAAAAAAAAAAAAAAAAGTATACTCATTTTTATAAATGCAGTGTTTTGCCTTGCTGGATGCATACAGGAATTAGTGGGAAGAAACAGTTCATATCAAGTTGTGGTACACGAGATCCATCCTGGAACCTATTGCACAAAAAGTCTCTTTTACCTTTTTTAATAGGATCAAACTGCCTCTTGTAACAGTACAAAGGAAAGTCATTTCCACTTCTAGCCCAGTGTGAAGTAGAATAGTCAGTGATGGTGGCGAACAGCATTGACTAATATGTGGATTGGAGTTCAGCCTCACCAGTGCTTTAGGGAAAACAATAAAGAAACTATTTAAAACTGTCTCTCCTTCCCATGAGAGCAAGACACCTTTTTACAAGTACATTCTCCTCTAAAGCAATAGGGTTATTTAGTATCAGTAATTTAACATTTAAAAAAGTGTTTCCCTTAAAAATGGTAATATCTGGCCCTCATAAGGGTACATTATATACTTCAACATGATTTTAAAGTATGAAAAATTGAAAGCGTGTAATAGTTTAAGTCTCGATAAGTGTTATGCTACATTTTAAATAGATTTAATAATAGGCAATATAAAAAAAGAAGGACAATATGAAATAAAGACTTGTGTGATGTCTATGCCTAGACATGAGTGTAAAACTTCTGGCAGCTCCTGTGGATGTTCTTACTAGCTAGTTTGTATCCTCAGCCGAGGGCCTTCCTATGCTAACAGGGAGGAGAAGAGTCATCCCGCCCAGTGAAGAGAGGAATGGGTTTTCTGTCAGCTCTCCTGGAGAAGGCTTCATGAGTTAGGAGAGGCATTTTCAAAGGCTGATACAAATAACACTTAAGGGAATGCATTTGTATTCAGAGTAGGTTTTGTTCTTTGTATTTGTGCCTAGGAACAAGCACAGTATCTTTTCAGTATTTGACTTGAGGCTGAAAACACAATGAAAATATTTAGTTTTAGCTGTTCTAGACAAAATATTTTTGAGAATTTTAAAACTGTGTTGTCAATTCCTTTTTAAGTCTTTTCTTGAGCAGCAGGTATACTTTAATTAATGGTTTTGTATTACAAATAAAATAAATAGGAGTTTGGATAGGTGAAAGAATATGAATTAAGCTTTAAAAAAAATATTTTAAAAATCTGTCTCTAATATTACCAAAAGCTAGGTTGTGCTAAGGGAAGAAAGTAGCAGATTGACATAAGGATGAGAGGATGTAAACTAATGAACTTCAGAGGTTTAAATATTTCCTCGAATCCTTTAGTGCAAGTTTCTAGCGATTCCAAAGTTTTTACCTATTTGAGTATGTCTATGCTAGAGGTTTGTTCTGTTGAATTTTTGTAGCCTCTACATAGTGCTAATTCATATATGACTTAAGCACTCTTGGAGCACTCATTGAGCTTTAGTTTAAATTAGGATGCCAATTCTGTATGGCCTTGGACAGGCTTGGATAATCTTTCTGATGATCAGTTCAGTACTTGGCAGGAACTTGGTAAAGCTTAACTACATGATAATACAGAGTTATAGGTGTAGATAGCTGTTTGAATTTCTTGTACATAGATGAGTAAAAATACAGTTGTGTGACTGATAATAAAACAAATTGTGTTCACAGAATAGAAATTCGCTAAGCAGTGCCTTTTTTTTGTACCCTGTGGAGGTGTGGTAGGCTGCCTGAAGTGGCGATTAAATCTTCTGTTCCGTTCTACAATTAGACTATAATAAACCCCAGAAGTTAGAAGAATCCACAGTAAGATTTTAAGTCAATGGGAACTGTAGGCATTTGGTACCTCTGAAAGCTGGCTTGTAGCTGTAAGTTGTAAAGGATTTCTCAGTTCTTTTTTCTACAGATTTTCAAGACTTAAAGGGCAATTAAAGAGTGGACATACTGTAAAAAGCACCTGTCTCCTCCCCATCTACTAGTATGAGAAAAAAAGAAGTGTACTTTGTCTTAGTTCACCATGTATAGGATTCATCTGATCTCATTTGAATATCTAAAGGTTACTGTCTAGTTTTAGCCAGTTGGAAATGGTCCTTCATTAGTCAATAGAGAGATGGCCCCTTCTAAAGGATGATTCATCCCTTCTGTGTTAAGGTGAGACAAACTGCTGTCTGGAGGTGTCTTTCTGTTGCTTATAAAAGGAACCTAGGGAATGAGTTGTTAGGCAGCTGATGCTTGGTCGGTTGAATCTGCCTTAAGTGCTGTCTGAATTTTGAGATTGGAAAGTAGCAAGCACGATCAAGGTAATTTGGAAATTACTAAGTAGTGATAGCTCCATGATGGTATTTTGGTTTGTATTCTTTATGACCTAAAGTCATTGCTTATTTTAGAAAGCAAGGCCAACATATTATTTTGTTATTAATTGTCAAGTATCCTCTCA
The DNA here is from genome assembly GCA_013396935.1 of Baryphthengus martii. Classification (NCBI taxonomy): domain Eukaryota; kingdom Metazoa; phylum Chordata; class Aves; order Coraciiformes; family Momotidae; genus Baryphthengus; species Baryphthengus martii. The sequence goes on from VWZK01004123.1 coordinate 6,091, forward strand.
GAAGAGTGGACCATCTCTCTACTATCTTTGACCACCTAAGCACCCTGGATGAAATGCTGCTTCCTGGGAAAAATCCTATTGCCACGAAGACTGAAGTGGTGGTTTCACTTGTTTTTTTAATGAAACTGGTTTATGTGCTTGCATGTCACACCAGGATTATTTATTGAAGATTGCAGTCCTTTTGCTTTTGTAAGAGGTGAAAGATTTATTAGCTTCCATTTGTTAGCAACTTTGAAGAAATTAGAAACTGATCATCATTTATAGCAACTTGGAAGCTGTTTCTGAGTGAAGGTGATTTAAATTTACAAAGAAGCTATTTCTGATGAATAAAGGAAAACTGTGACATTAAGCAGCTGCCTGTTAAATTGAGGTCAAAACTTCTGAATAAAAAAGCATTAGGTATCTCTGTGTCTAGAAATAAAAATTACAGAGAAGAACAGCCAAAACTACCTAACATAAACATTTGGAAAAGCTGAAAAGTTAAGCTTAAGTTAGAGACTAACCTGTGCCTTCTAAAAAACAAATGAACTTGTACACTTTCATAATTTAGATAGTTTTAGTAGCTGCTAGCTGAACTTCAAATATGATATAGGCAACTTTTGTTTGTATAGTCATCCACTGGGAAAGAGAATTATTAGCTAATAACTTTCATAATAACTTTTTTTCACCTCTATTCTCTCTCCTGTAGTATTTTCAACCCTCAAAATCATAAAAAGCACTGAAGTGAGTTCATGAGAACACATCTAGTGGCAAATCAAAGATAGAGGCTACCTCCATCAGGGAAGGTGGAGCCTTTTCTGTGGCATCATCCGTGTCTGGAAAAGGATGTGTATCCTCTGTCTATGCAGAAAAATACAGTTAAATGGTGAATTAATTAAATGTTTTGAAAATAATTCCACTCCATTTCTTAGGGATTTTTCCAAGCATTATAGCTTGCCAACTATGTAAAGTTCATTCCCTCCCTCCTCCCCCCAAGCCCCACCAAAGGGAATAAGACAGCCAAATTATACAATGGCCAGGAGGCAGGACACTTATCTTGAATAATAGATTTTTTAAAAGTCCCTGTCCTGCCTAAATATGGCAGGGATTTGAACTGACACCTCCTTGGTCACAGGGAGGTTCGCTGATGCTGTGCACAGTGCTCTCTGTATGCCTGCTGGTGGGTTAATTCCAGCTTTCCAGCAGGTGATGAATGCTTGGGGAAGGAGATAGGTATGGACGTGTACATTTTCAATACATTAAGTTTGCAGGCCTCACAGAAACTCTCCCCACCCTTCTATTTGGGGTAATCCGTCTTATTATACTCACAGGGGCAAAACCATCTTGTTTGACCATTTATTCTTTCCTCCTGATCTGTGACAGCCCGAGAGTCTTTAGTTTCAGTTCGTGTTGGAAAACCTGTTTCCGCTATTTCTTGTTCATGTGTTTGTCTGTCTGAAGGGTAGTAATGGCTAATGGGGAAGCTGCTTTCAATGTCTTGAGGCAATTCAAATGAACTGGTTTGACTTTTCTTTAGAATAAGCAGGATATGCATTTGGGGACTAGTGTAAGTACTTAAAAAATATTCTCTGATGTTAAGCTGTGACAGTAAACACTGACAGAATATATGAAATTTTATGATTGAATTCAGATGTCTAGTAAGTGAACTCACTAACCTCAAAAGATGTGTACCATGTAATGAGTCCATATGTGAATGTATGTGTTACCCTGGAAGAAATATGAGTATTAACTGGACTCTAGGATGAAAGTTGTCTTTGCTCCACAGTTACCTGCAGTATTGACAACACAGGAGAGGAGTGAAAGTGATGAACAAGCTTACCATGACAGAGAACTTGCACTGGGACAGGGATGTCACAGTGGAGGTGAGCTAAATAAACATGTGCTGTGCCAGTGTGGAGAGGGTGAAGGGAAGGCTTTTATTGGGTTCTGTTGATATTATATTATTTAAAAAAAAACAACAAAACCCAAACCAATACTAAGGCACCCAAATTTATCTCCAGGAAATTAATAAGGTGTATGAACTTTGTTTTTGAGCAAGTGTCATTATAATTTCTCAAACTTGTTTACATAAGGAGCAAATTGGCTTGTGTTTATCCATGTGTGCAGTTTTCAGGTATACCAGTGAGAAGTTTTGCTAGCTATGACTCCCACAACTGATTTAGTAATCGTGTAGTTGTGTTACCAAACACTGAAATGGCTCTGAATCTATCTGCTGAGGATATTTTCAACGTGAAGCTGCTAAAGTTTGTTTGCCATGTCTGTCATGTCAAAGTCTGTTTAGATACATTCTAAGTTTTCATCAAATTGACCCATTTCTGTAAAAATAGCTCAAAAAGAATCATTATCATAGATTAATATAGACGAGTCTGCATGGCTATCATTCATGCTTCATAAAAATGCCATTTAATTTTTAAAATCTGTTGCTAAATTTTTATGATGCAATATGATCTTGGGTCAGGAAGGATAAGTAACCATTGTAATGCAACAAACCAGCTTCACAATACAGAGGGATTAATTTAAGGGTATCATTTAAATAATAGCTAATAAAATCAAACTCATGTACATTTGAAGAAGTAGACTAATCAAAGCTTAAAATGTGATAGGATAATAAAGCAAAGCTCATTAATTTGGCGTAATAAAAAAACATACATTCAAAAAGAGCTGGAATAAGCATAAGCTTACAATAAAAGTGCTGAGCGTTTAATCTTATTCTCGCTGAAATCATTGTAGAAATCCAGAGCAACTTCAGCTGGAGTCACAGCACACTGGTAGTAGGCCAATCTACTCTTCTCTTACCGTTACCAATGATGCCTGTTTGGCTGGGGATGAGGCTGAGGGATGTGGAAACTTGATGTAAAGGGTGGTATTTCATGCTACCTACCCACTGTTTTGAAAAGAAGGTGTTTAAAAAAGGAGAAGAGGTAACCCACTGACATGGAACAAGGAACAAAGAACCAGGGTTTCATCAGCAAAGACTGATGGTCAATCAGGCACATTTCTGCATAATCCATAAATTCATAATCTGATAGAAAAATGAAGAATTATCAGAATATTTAATGGAACATTTAAATTGCCAGTGCAAATTTAGGTGTTAAGTAATTCTAGCACGTTATACTATAAAATAAATGGCCTCATTAATCTCAGTCTGTAATAGATTAAGCTGACCTTGCTTTACTTTTCCTAGGTTTTCTATAGAAGAAAGCCTTGTGCATTTTGGAGCCCCATCTGATTTCAACAAAACTATTCAATTATAATAAGAAATGATGACTGGGAAGAAGAGAAAAAAGCCACAAGTGCGTCCATCTGAAAAGCTGTCCCTTGGGATCACCCTTACACAAAAAAAGAGAAAATTTGAAGTGCCCCAACAGAGGAAAACTTCAATCAACCATGAGGTAAAATCCATAGGAAATGAGACTTCGTTAGTTCCAGAGCCCACAGAACTTGTTGTTATTCAATTTGTTTAGCAACTTCAAATTTTAGACTTTTTCTTTTTCAGGTGACATGTCACCTGAAGCTTAACGGGGCATTAGATCTTCTGCTTTTTATCTGTGGAAGGTTACAATGAAAACAAGAAAACCCGACCCAGTGTTCCCTAGGTAATTTTCTTTCCGTGTGTATATGCATATATGTGACAGGAGAGGAGGAAGGGAGAAGGAAGGGGAAGCATAAATGAGCTGAAATGTCCCTTTTAAAGATTTGGCAAGGCAGTGTGTTATCCCATCTGCGTTCTGCCTTGTGACATCTGGTGGCAAAATCTCTCCATTACAGTACTTGCTCTGAATTTTTCAGAAATCCCTTCCCCCCGCCCCCCAACTTTATGGGTTTCTCTGACATTTGTGAGTATTTAATGCCAGTGAAAACCAGGGCAATTGTGGATAAGGAAGTAATTCTGGTGTCTGGCAGGAAGCAGCAGATATGCCATGAAGCTTAAAGTGGGAGGAAAACAAAAAAGATTTATGTAGTGGGTTTATCACTGTAGGAGCAGCAGCAGCATCTTTCTGGATCCCAGGCTATGCTGTCCATGCAGAGCAAAGACATCTGAGATACCTCTGAACTGCTCAGAAAAGCAAATTTTTCCGCCCTGAGCTCTGAACACTGAGCCTGCTTCCACTTCCCAAATCCCAGCACACTTGCCTGACACTGCAGCTGCTATGGATGTGTGCTCATTTTGCTCATTATGAACACTCAGTTTCAGGGCCACAAGTGCATACAGAGATGATGGGTCCTGAAATATATGTTTAGAAGAAAACTATATGTGATTCAGCTTTGGTCAGAATAAAAATATCAGTATGATTTTCATGACCATACAAGATACATGCCCTAGGACTTAGGGTTCCCTCAGTTATTGCTCAGCGTTTTTCCATTATATTTGGGCTGGGATTCAGCAGATATATGTTACCTGCATCTAAGATCAAGCTAAGATGTTTATTTTATGTTTACCATGCCCCATGGGCAAGAAAGAAACAGAAACTTGAACTGACTTGCTATATGAGGCTATCTGGCAGGTGGTGAAGTTCTTCAGATTGGCCTGTGTTGAGGCAGCTGGTCCCTCAGGGCAAATGTTTTGGCAGGATGAGGGATGCCAGGCGGGGCATGTGAGGTGCAGGAGTCAGGTGGTGACATTTCTCTCCATCCACGTGTGGCTGTTTAGCAGGGGTAACCAGATACTAATTTCACTTCAGTCAGATGAGGGTGGACTTAATTGTAACACTAGAGAGAGTGTTGCGCATGAACTCTTCGGAGCGGGACCAGGGCATCACGGAGCTCTGCCATTACGCAGTCCAAGCTTTGAATAAAACTAGGTTAATCTAAAGGACTGCCGACTACTCCCTTCAAAGGAATCAGACAACGAGAGCCACAAGAAGCAGAAAAACTCAAAGACACATATCCTTTAGCATTTCCTACCATGTGTTCGATGAAGGAGGAAAGACTTGAGAAGGAATGCAGAGTTCAGTCAAGTCTGGCTTCCTAGCCCTGCAGATCCTGAGATCTAACTGGCAGTAATCCTCTCTAAGTAAAGATCGTTTTCTTTCATATTATAGAAAGAGAAATTACTTATGTTCAGATCATTAACTCTAATCCATTAACTCCACATTTACAATCTCATTGAAAGGTATACCTACTCTAAATAGAAAATTTAACTTTTTACAGAGTGTATTTTTTTGATTCCGTATTAATAAGAGGCACTTTTTTCATGCTGAATTAATAGCTGCCTGTCCCAGCCAAGCCTAAATGTTCTTTGGATCTCTTTTCTTGAAAAAAAAAAAAAGAAAAAAAAGAAAAAAAGAAGTGTTTCCCTTTGGTCTTGTATTTGAAAATATCTTGAAATCTGCAATTCGGAACATTTAAAATGATAATCTTCTATTTTTGCTTTGGTGTGTTGCACTCCCCCTTCCTCTCCTTCCCCCTAGTTTCAGGCTATTTTGTAAAAAAATACAGTGGAAAATATTCTAAATAGTTGTACTTATTCTGCTCTTGACTCTTGGAAAGCTCTACTTTTGCCTGTACTCAATACGCAGAAAGAGCATATCAAAATACACTTTTTTGACTTACTGTTAAAACACCATATGCAAAGTCTGTAACAACTTTTAGGGCATCTTTTAATATTTTTTAATGCACGTACACAAGCCCAGTACATTCTGGAGTGTAGTTCTCTTTTACTTTTCCTTCCCCTATTAAAAAACAGGTGGTTAAAATTCAGAGAAAGTGAGACTTGAAATCAAAAAGAAATACTGGGGGACAGAACAACTTATTCCTATTTAATGCACTGTAACCTTCACTAAACTTACTGAAATTTGGATGACATCATTTGAAAGAGTGTGTTGTAACAATAAAAAGGTGTAGTATTATTTCTCTAAAAAAATATTTCTCTAGAAAAAATAACCCAGGTAAGTTCACAATGACTCTTTTTTTTTTTTTTTTTTCAGCAAACAACACATTTGACAGCCCCCTAATTTATCTTCCACCATGAGGGAACTTGAGTTACTGGGTTAATAAGCTTTGACACCTTTTTTACTAGAATTTGTGATGCCTGTTTTTAAAATGACACTACACAGATTAGAAAATGCTATATCATGAGATAATAAATGGCACCATGAATCTCTACAGTGAAGTCTAATCCTTCTTGTAGGTGAGTTCTCAAGTCTGCCAACATATGTTGCCCTTGGTAAAGAGGTTTCAGAAAAAAAGAAAGTATGATTCATTTTGGGCAAGCAGCTTGATCCTTGCTTACCTTTACTACTCTTTGTCTGCCTAACCTCCTGTTTTCACAAGGTATCCTTTTCTTTCATATAATTTAATTATGTAAACGTAATTAATTAATGAAAATAATTCAAAACATAATTTTGGAAATAATTGTATTTATGTTAAAATTAGATGAAAATCTCATTAGGTAAGGAGGTCTGCTTTTTTTCCCGTTTTGTCTATAATGCAACCTTTACTGTAAAATTGAAAGAAAATTAACGTACATTTAACCAAGGATGAAATATTTATTCATTTCAGAGCTCTTTGTAGCATGACTGCAAGAGCTGATGCTGTGCGATACAAATGAAAATACAAACTACCATATTGTATCAGATTAAGACAAATGAATGCACGAATGAATTCTATAATATAGTAACCCAAATTTAGGCCAGATATGTGCAAACATGTTTTCTCCTGTCTTTTTTTTTTCATCTCCCTCCGAATTTCTTTCTCTGGATGCCTGATTTAGTGATTGTTTCTATTTCCTGCTCTGAGTCTCACAGATTCAGGTGGAGGAACAGTTGGGTTTTTTTTTTAAAAAAAAGGGAAATGATGGATTATTTTTCCCTGTATGTAGTTTGGCCATTTTTCCCAAGGTCATGAATAATGCTCGCTGTACCTCCAGTAAACCACCACTACACTTAATGTTCTCATAATTTACACCTTTGCTGTGCAATAGAGCCCTATAGTCACCCCCAAATATTTGGCCCGTGAACTCTTTCTTTTGATGTAATAAAGCACAGACTTGTTACTTATTAAATACGTAATACAATCAATCAAATTACAAATGTAAGACTATTTCCAAAAGGTGAGGAGGCCAAGTGCTGTTGTACTTTTGATCTGAATTCTACTGATGGTTTTTTCTTTTCTTTTCTCAAGGATTGCAGTCAAATTAACTAAAAAAAATATAAAAATTAGGAGCCACAGCACAAAATATTGCAATACCTCAGCTTTTGGTATGTGCTTCACCCAGATCAAGACTCTGAAGCTATGCCTGGCAGCATAGGGTCTCTAATGCATAAAGTAAGGTGCCTTATGATGATATATAAAAGATCTAAAAAGCTCAGTAGTGACTTGTCAAGAGGTAGCAAATGAGAAATGAGGAGTTCAGGTTTTTAAATCTTTCCCCTTTAGGGAGCTTAGGTGCTTTATGAAGTATTAGAAAAAAGCATCTTTATATTTCAAAATAGCTACAGTTCTCACAGCCTGAAGGATTTTGCTCTTTTTGATGAAATAGCCTAAGAAAGATCCGTTCATATGATATTCTGTGGGGTAGGTCAGACAAACAGCATTCATCTCAGGGTATCTTCACCTTTGTTTAATTCTGCTTTGTTGGTGAGTTTGGGGGAGTGAAGTACCACCCCTGATAGGGCAAAGTCAATCTGGACCACTTTAGCAAAGCAGACATACAGCAGCCTGTGGGACCAAGTGGGTCTGATGCCTTGAGAGAGTGCACTGATGTCACTGTAAGATCGCTCTCTATCACCTGCAGATGTTTATGGTGACAAGAGACAATCCGACATAATTGGAAAATGGCAAATATGTCCATCTTCAAGAAGGCAAAAAGGAGGATGTGGGGAACTACAGGTCAGTCTGCAGGAAGATTATGAAGAAAGTCCTGGAAGTCATTTCCATACACGTGAAGGACAAGCAGGTGATTTGGAATAGTCAACAGGGATTTACTAAAGGCAAATTCTGACTGACAAACCTGATTACCTTGTACCATGAAATAACTGGCTGCATGGGGAAAGTGACAGCAATGGGTGTTGTTTATCTTGACTCTAGTTAGGCTTCTGACATGGTCTAGCATAACATCCTTGCAGCCACACTGGGCAGATATGGGCTGGATAGGTTGTTTATATAATGGGTGTAAACTGGTGGAACTGCGAGGCTTAAAGAGCAGTGGCTGGTCACTAGTGCCATTCCCCTGCATTCAGTACTGGAGCTTACAGTACTGTAAGCAGCTGGACTGCTTACAGTCTTCACCTACAATCCGGATGACAATGGCAAACACTCCCAGCAAGTGACACCAGTCAACGCACTGGAGAGCAAGGCTGCCGTTCAGAAGGATCAAAGCAGGCTGAAGAAGTGAGCTCACAGAAATTTCCTGAAGTTCAACAAAGACAAATGCAAGTCTGGTACCTGATACAGAGTAACCCCATGCAACAGCACAAGCTTGGCACTGACTAGCTACAAAAAAGTCTTTGCAGAAAAATGCCTGTAGATGCTGGTGGACAAGCTGAACATGAGTCAGCAGCGTCTCCTAGCAGTGGTGAAAGCACAACATACAAGAAAACGGAAAGCTGTGTTTGTTTAGCCCCTTAAAGGAAAGAGGAGATTTAACTGCTGTATTCAACTACGTACAGATGGTTATAGGGAAGATGGAGCCAGAGGCTTCTTGGAATTCCACAGCAAAGGGATGAGAGACAATGGACACCAGAGGCAGAAAGAAAATTCTGAGAAATTTGTTTGGATATAAGGAAGAAAATCCTTCACAATGAGGGTGGACAAATGCTGGAAAAGGGATGGAGAGGCTAGTAGGTAGAATCTTTGTCCTTGGAGATATCTGAAACCACAGGACACAGCCCTGAGCAACCTGATATAACACTGAAGTCAACCCACCCGTGACTGGGGTTTGGATCCTCAGCCCAACAAGACCTCCAGAGATCCCTTTCAACCCATTTTTTTCCCCTCTTACTCCTGGCTTTCTCTCCTCTTAAATGAAAGCAACAAAGTCTTGCTCCCAAAATGGCATTGTACATGTACATGTATCTCTTGTTTTTCATCGTGGAAGATGCCATTACTCTATAAGCAGCGTTTATATTAGCATGCATAAGCAACCCATGTCATATCATGTCTTAGGAGCATCATTTTAAAGGGGAAAAAATAATCATAGTGTTAATCTGTATCACTTACACGATGTAGAAAAGAAAGAAGGGTTACTTCTGTTATTTTTTGCAGTCCGTTTTTCCCTTTTATGTGGAAACTTTGAAAGATCAGTGGTGATTCCAGTATGCTAGTTAAAAGCTCCATTTCCTTCAAAATCCAATAACCAGCATGATTTTAATAAATGCCTGTGGGAGACTTATTAAAGAACCCCAGAATAACTTTGCTCCACTGCCTTTTCATTTTCCATCAGCTTTTTGGGAGTCAGTTACCTTTATTTTTATATGTGAATATTTGGAATGTACCAGCGGTTTTAAGGAACCAGATTCTCACCTGTGATAAAAACCTGAGTGTGTAACTGTGTGTCTGTACACATATTGTAAAGGGGACTTTTAGGCACTGTTGAACTGTTCCAGCTCACAGGGTGTCAGGATAATAACTGCAAATCATTTACAGCAGCTGGCTTTTGGAACCCAAGTTTCCTCTTCCTCAGATTTAGAGAATGACAGTGGAGGAATGTTGTAGGATGTTGCTGCACGTCAGGCTCCAAGCCATTATAGGTCTCTTCACATCAGGATATTCCCAATGAGAGCTCTGGTCTGTGTCCTGGCTAATTTTAGTACCTGGAGTTCAATATTAAGAGAGATGGAAGACCCAATAAAAGCATAATCTTTCTGAATAAAATGAGAAACCAAAAACCTAACTGCTAAACTGAAGATCAGTGCTGCAACTGGCACTTTTAGCTAGTTTAGGTTAGTAGCATGGTGAGTGATGGGAAAGATAAAGGAGCAAAATTCTTTGTAGACGTTAGTGAACTCAACAGTTCTTAGAAACAAAATCTACACCTGGTGATCAAACCATAAATTTTCCTTTTCTCTATTTAGCAGCTCAGGACTTGCATGCCTCTGAGTAAAATCAGTGTTTGAAAAAGGTACATACTAGATCCACAAACATGCAACTATTCAGGAACACGTTTTTAACTTCCTGATTTTTATGCTGTGGTGTTCACCTTGAAATGGAAATGCTGAAATTGTGCCAAAATACTATACCACTGCGAATGCCAGTGCCCATTTTCATGTTTTATGCTTTTCCTTTAGCACGTGGAAGAGCCCTACAAATTGACAAAAAGTAAGAAATAGTGACACTAACTCAAAAATGAAATAAGCCAAAGGAAGAAAGAGAGAACACATGAAATAATTGTGTTTCGTAACTGTACTGTGTTCTAAGGCTACAGTATTCAGCTGGGGATTTTCCAATCAGAAAGATATAAATACAGGCTGTGTAGGACAAAGACTGCCAATCTGGTATTTCCAGAAAATGGTAAATTTATGGTATCATGCATGTGCAGCGTATACAAATGCACCTTTGGAGGTGTGTCAGGCTTACCGAGTAAGCGTCTGTAAAACCAGCTGTACTGCATAGGTGCAACGGATCATTTCAGTTCTTCCCAGGAGTGTTGGCCACACCGTGAAAGCTTGTAGAGAAGCTTCCCGAAAGCATGTCTTTCTGCATGGTGTCACACAACGGAACTGTTTGCCAGTACTGCAGATTTGTTCAGATTTTCATATGTTGTGCAAAGTGATCTGGAAAAACTGCTCACGTGCAGCAGTGTCACACCATAAGTAACGATCACATCTTTCCAAGATTTGCACAGACAAAATTCTTGAGTTTCAAAACAGTTCAGCTTAGCTATTGCTTTGTCTACTGCTTTTTCTTCTGTTGTCTGTGTGTGACTTGTCTGTGTTGTTTTAACTGGGTGATAATATTTCTTTATCTTCATATGTGTTTTCCTGATTTCTGTATCTTCATATGTGTTTTCCTGATTTCTGTAACAGCAGGACACCAATAGGAAACTACCAAGTATCCTCTGGTCTCACAATATGCAGTCAGCTTGAGTGTAATGATACATGCAGCTAATATAGGTATGTATGCTCCTATAATTACAAGGTGTTTGCTACATCTAAACTGCTGCTGTAGCTGCATTTTCACTGTTGTAGTTACATTTTCAGTGCACTCTGACTGCTTTTAATCCAGTAACAATACTTGTGGTTCTATACCAACCCACACAACAGGAAAAGCTACCCGTTCCAGTACGCAGTCAGGGTCCCTGATCATTTTGCGTTGATGAGGCAGGAGCATCCAACCTCTGGGGATCCCCGTAAGTCGGGGTCTACCTCAATGCACTGATACTATGCTGGTGATAGCAGCATGGTCTTGGTTGTTTCAGTTCCATCTGCATTATTTGTAACCGCAAACATAGAAACACAGTTACCAACCAGGGAAATAGTGATGTTACTGTATAAGCTTCCAATAAGACCACATTCGTCTTTACAACCAGCAGCCTCTTAATTTGGCTGCATCTGCACCAAGGCATGTATGTATACTGCAGTGCTTGCTGCAACAGCCATTGTGACAAACACGTCCTAGGTTACTTTTAACTTGCCCTTTCCATACCAGCCTGTTTGTATTTCATCCTACAAGTGCATCACTGTGTGCGGGGTAGTCAATATTAAGCCTTTTCTTTTTCATTTTGCCTTTTCATTTTATGGTTTTTTTTTGACTGCATGGACCTTTAGGCCTGCACTTGCTTTGAAAAAAATAATTCAAACATTCTACAGATCCTTAGTTACATGGAAAAAAAAAAATCTATCATGAACAGTAACAATCAGGGAAGTGTTTCATTTCCCTCTTCTGTTTCTCAGAGTTGACTATTACATTACATAAGATGGAATGACAGTTAGGGACTCAACAAAAGCTTATTTTCAGAAAACTTGCTATTATACTAGCTGCTACAAATTCATTACAGACAACAGATGATGAAGTGTATCAGTGCTTCTTAATGCTGCATGCATTCATTTCCATTTCACCTAGGAGTAGGCAAAAAATCCACAGGAAAAATGAGAATTTGACTCTGATATTACTGTAACGAATGAGGGCCCTTTCGCACCTTTGGTCCTCTCTGCTTCCCTGCATCCCCCTTCGAACACACTGAAATAATGAGGAAGCTCTGCTTTTACTTATCCTCACCCACGACCATTTCCCCATATTAACCAACAGCCGTGGCAGACGACTGCGTCCCACCATCCATCTTTAAGCACAGGAAGAAGAGGCCTTCAGGCTCCAGGCCGTACGTTCCCCAATCACCTCGGACCAAGTCTGCGACCCCACAAGCATCGCCCGGTGAAATGGGGCTCAGCCGCGGCTTCGCCGCCGCCGGAGCCGCCGTGCGTGACTCTCCTCTCCCTCTGGAGGGAGACACAGTCCANCTGCCGGCGGAACTCCCGCTCTTCGGTCAGACGGAGCGGCGGCCGCGGGAAGCTGCTGCCTCGTAAAGGGGCTGGGGAGAAGAACAGCGAGGAGACGGATAAACACCAGGGAGGAGAAGGGCGTCCCTCTCACCACCCCCTCTGCGCGCTTGGAGCTGCCTCCACTTGTCCGGCCTGCCGGGGTGGCCCCGTGCCCCTCCGCGGTGTCGTGCGGCGGGGTGCGCGCAGGCTGGGCGCGGAGCTGCTGCTGAAGGTGAAGCTCTCGCTCTCCAATTACTTTTCCCAAGAGGGAGAAGGAGGCAGCAGGAGGGGGGAGTCGTGCTGTGTGTGAAAGGCAAACCAATCAGAAATGCTCTAACGGAGGGATTGCTGCAGGACGCGCCGGCTTTTCCTCCCTTCCTCTGCCGGAATCGGGACCGCACGCAGCTGGCGGAGGGGCCGGAGCAGCACCGAGCTGCAGGACTTCCTCACCCTCCGCTTTNCAGCCGCCCCGGCCCCGGTCCCGCTCCCCCAGGGAAGCTTCCCGGTCCGGCGGCTCCCTCCCCGCCCAGCCCAGCCCCCAGACTCTCGCCGCAAGGGAAGGGAGGTCCCGGGGAAGGGGCGTCCCCGGTTAAGCGGCGGCGAGGCCACCGGGTTCCGCGGGG